>JASDQU010011144.1:18826-91449 GCA_032191745.1 Picea mariana | reverse complement strand
TTTGGCTTCTAAAGTGTTTGCTTTAGGTCACTTCTTAGAGTTTCTCAATCAAGATATGGTCATAATTATCCCCAAGAACATTGCCAAATATTCCATTAGGGGTTCATGACCTATCACTTTACTCACAAATGCTTATAAAATCATGGCTAAGGCCTTAGCTTTAAGGATCCACTCAATTGCTAGATATGTTGTCCATTAGGAGAAAATTGATTTTGTTTAGGGGAGACCCATTCTTGACATTATGGTTTCCATTTGGGAGACTATGGATTGGGCTAGGGACACTGGTTAGCAGTCCCTTATTTTGAAAATTGACTTTGACCAAGCTTATGATAGTATTGATTGGTCTTTTATTTCAAAGACGCTGACATGCATGGGTATCGGTCCTCATTGTATTTCCATGGTGAACACCCTCTTCACTAATGCTTCAACCTTTGTTTCTCTCAATAATCCATTTTCCTAACAAATCTCTTTACATCGGTCCATTCATCAAGGGTGCCTGTTGGCTCCTTATTGTATGTATTTACAACAAATGCTTTGTGTTACTTGTAGGTTCCTTATATTTCAAGGTAGGTTTGTGGTAATTTTCTTTGAGATGGTTCAAAGATGATTAATAACCACTTTTAAAATGATTATGTCCTCTCTATGAGGGAAAATAAGGATTCAATTGATGGGTCTCTCGCATGCCAGATACATTTTTCTCTGCATCAAGTGCTATTGCCAGTGCCCAAAAATAAAATTCAGTTAGTTGGGTTGGATTCACCCGCAAATTGGATTCTTACATCTTGGTATTATATTCACCCTAGGGTCATTGTTAGGCATTTGGTTATTCCTTTTGGGGTTGGTCTATCACTAGTATCTATGTGGGATTTTTGTCTTCAAAAGATTTAGAGAAAGATTCATGTTTGTCACAACAAGGATCTCACCCTTGCAAGGAAGTTGAGCATCATTGGTCGTATTCTTCAAACTTCTCATGTTTACGATGTATCTTGTGAGTTCCCTAGCAAGGCCCAAATTCAGTGGCTTAAGCATATTTTGAGGGCATGCTTGTGGTTTAAGTATGGTGGAGAAAGGAGTCTTCCATTGGTTCCATGGGATGTGTGCACCATGCCCAAGGATGAGGAGGGAATTGGTTTGATTGATGTTGCCACCTAGCACAGTGTTCTTGTAGCCAAGTGGGTGGTGCTATGATTTGAGGGTTCAATAACTTGGTAGATCTTGTTTCAGCATCAAGTTTTGTCTTTTCAACATACATGTAAAATCAAAGGGGCCTTAGGTATATGTGATACTATCTCATGGCCCCATTTATTTTAGGGGTCAAGGTCACTCATTTGTAGGAGCATATGGTCATCTTGGAAATTTGATATGTGATACTATCTCATGGCCCCATTTATTTTAGGGGTCGAGCTCACTCATTTGTAGGAGCATATGGCCAGCTTGGAAATTTGTTAGAGGTATATTTTTTTAGTATTGAAAGAGTAGTAGAGAAAGTTGGGATTTAGCTCTCTCTCCTATTTGGAGCTAGAGGGTTCTAAGTTCTTATGTTGTGAAGCCACCTTGCTATTGAGCTTGCATGTTGAGAAAGAAGACATTTTCTTCTAGAGTGTTTTGTGGGATTCCACCTCTCACTCCCATAATGAGTGGCATTCTCTTGCTCAAGAGTATGGTCTCCTTTCCCTTGATAGTTGAGAGGCCTTGTTATGGAATATGAATTATTTAAAATGAATATAGGGTTGCTTGGGCCATTTTGGAGGGGTTGGGGATGGAGCTTTGGTTGATTAATTATTAAGTTTGATTTCCAATGACTATACTTAGTGCTTCATCAAAGACATTTGTTATCCCCGTTCCTTAATGCCCATGGGGTGTCTAAGGATCTAGAGAATAGATGTGTTAGCTTTCAAGTTACTCTGAACGTGTTTACACCGTGATTGGGCATCTTCATGAGATTTGGGATACATGTTGTATGTTTATCCCTTGGATGGTCCAAGATGGATTAGCACATAGGATATGGTTTGTGATGTATTTACACAATGGATGCAATGTGCTCAGTGATAGCTTGACCTAAATTAGGCGTTAGTTTGGTATTCTTCCCTAGGGTGTTGGATTTCTCTTGACAACTTGGGAGACATCCTTCATGATGGCCAAATTGAGAGGTTCACTTACTTGGACAATGCCCTACTTAGGATAAGGAGAATTGTGCATCCTAAAGGAGGGCATCATGCATTAAATGGAATGGGATAGCTTGGATTCCTGGATGAAGGCTTGGAGTTGATTCGAAGATGCCTACAACATTGTTCTTGAAAGGTAAGCTAACCTAAAGGAAAACATGGATTATGAGGAGAGATGGAGTTTGTGTGGGATTGTGATGGAGGGGTGTGGACACACATTTTGTAGCTACATCATCTTGGAGCTCTTATTGTGTACAACATCACCTTGAAGTATGACATGTGTACCCTTGGAGTGGAGCACTTCACTCATGTAGGCCTACATGAGCTTATTGTGTTGCCGGAAGACATTCTCTTAGAATAATAATTATTAATATGATTATTGATTATTAAATATCATATATAATAAAGTAAATTATAATAATAAATAGTTATTAATTATTCAAGGGATGCATCCTTTCATGGATGGTCACCATATGTTCCCTATATATGGAACACTCATCATTGTAATAATATATTGATTACATCTCATATGAATAAATGCAACATGGTATCAAAGCGACATGGGCTAACTCCCTCACGGGAGGTCCCAAGATACTGAGAGAGAAGACATTACAGCCATGGCCCCTGAAGTTCAAGGAGATTATTGAGGTACATGTGCGGAAAACCCTCCTCGAGGACCGTGGATTATGCAGAGACCTCTACAGAGAATGGGACATCCTTCACCATGGTAGTTTTCCATGGGAGGTGAGGTGCAGGGAGAGCATCCAACGAAAGAGGAGCAATTGGCACATGGGCTACATCATCGATGGATACCAGCGCTGCAAATTACTTTTTCATGAAGCTTCCGCTGCCACCAAAGGTCATCCAATCCAAGCATTGGAGGGGATTTCAATGATTGTGCAACGACAACTATTCTCAGTCAACGGAATGTGATAAAATCGCCATTCCAATATTGGTTGTTATGGAACACCATTGAACGATTATATAAGTTTCTTTGTTTGAATTGCACATTATTTGGTGGTTGAACTGCACATGATTTTCACCACCAATCCGCCTTACACACACGATGTGGAGAAGCACTGTGTAAAGTTGGATCCATTGATCACTTGATCTAACTCAATGAAATCTGTGATGCGATTATTTAAAGTTTGTGAGAAGAAAAAGGATCTCTAGCAGCTAGTCGATACCAGCTACCGCGATCTCATACATCTGTCGATTCCCTCCTCCTTGTGAATAAATATTGCCACGTGGTTTTGTGGAACATCCTGGACATTAGAGTCGTTTCAGAGATCTCAGAGGCGAAGGTTACAAGGTATTCATGTGAATCGCACAAACTATGACCCTCGCGCCAATTTAGAAGAGAGGAAAGCGGTGGTGCATGTTCCTGTGCTATCTTCGAGAACACAAGGGGAGCTGAAAAACCAACATTCCCTGGAGTCCGTGAGGTAGGGCATTGACGAAATCGACTGGAAATGAAGGAGATATCAGTCATGGTGTAATTATGTGTAGTTTCTCTGCGAGTCGGTGGTCTCCCACAAGAGGCGATGGTCAAACCATTTCAGATTCGCCACGGGCGATGGTCAAACCCGAGCCTTGCTCTTTCTCTCTGTTCTCGGATCGCCTAATGCTACAAAAAAATATCGAAAACCAGAAAGTTCGGATCACGTTGTGTGGTATGATGTGTTGTGTTCCCTACTGACGGACCTCTAGTCAAGGTTACTCCGGAGGTGTTCTTTGATAGGAAGATGGAGCACAAGGTTTGCAACCTACACATGTTGGGAAGAAAGTTTAAAGAAGAGGAAATCCGTGTGCTAAGACGACGCTTGTTGACAAGAGAAGTATGTGGCTTGATATATGCGCCATGGTAAGAGGATATTTTCAGTTGTTGGACGAAGGTTTATTCTGTGATGCGGGAAAGACCATGAGGTTGGACGATAAGGCCATGAGTGTCTTTGTTGAAGGCATCAAGAATGTCTCCATCCATAGAAGATTATGTCCGTGAAAGAAGTCATCAATTGTTTGGTCATTAGTGTGCTGGAATAATTGTGTAGGAGGGAATGTGGACTTCATCATGACGTGCTTCATATGGTCAAATGAAGGAACCAAGACATTGGTTTCATGAAGAAACCTTGATATGTCTTGGGGGACATTGGTTCCATGAGGGAACCTTGATGTGTGTTAGAGATGTTTGAGGGAGGGATCAAGAGGGAGTACATCGTTCCTTACAACCTTCAATAGAATGGGGTCGTAGAGAGGAAGAATAGATCAACATTTATTTATATTTTTGTGGGCAGAGGCATCCATGACTACAGTGTATGTTCATAATAGAAGTCCTCATAAGACTTTGAGAAACATGACTCCTGAGGAGGCTTTCACTGAAGTGAATCTTGAGGTTAGACACTTTAGGATATTTGGGTGTCCAGTAGACATTTATGTACCCAAGGAGAAAAGGACCAAGCTAGACCCTTTAGGCAGAAAGGGTACATTTGTGACGCAGGCGCACCACCCAGGGCACGTCTGCTCCCATAGGACCTTCTCGTCCTTCGGCCCGAAGAGCTGAAATGCTCTTCAAATCCCTTATCGGGACTTTCCAATACCCACAGGACTCTCCTTATGACCTCCCTTGTCTTATCGGGAAATTGGACCTCTCAAGATCGCGAGTCCTGAAAGCACAGGATCGGGTCTCACAAATCCCCGAATCCCGATGAATATTCACCACAGCTTTCTTGCTCCTATCGAGAATTTCCCCGTCGGGAAATCATCACTTGCGCTGCCGTGATCCATTGCCCTCACGGATCCCCAATTCCCGATGGCTCAGTCAACGCTAACCTTCTCCCACCTGTCCTTTGCTCGAACGCCTATGGCCCACACTCCTGTAGTGATCGGGAAATCGTGTATCGCGACTTTCACTTGCATGAGTTCCCTGTCTTCGAAAACCCCGATTCTCCGATTCCTGACTCCTTGGGATCTCCTGCCACGTGTCCCTGCTATTGGACGGCTCTGATCCTATCGGGAAATCGCGGATCGTGATTCCTACATACAAGAGTCTCTTGCCTCCGAAAACTCCGATGCCTCCAAATTTCGACTCTTCAGGACCTCGTGCCACGCGTCCTCGCCGATGGACGGTTCCAAGCTCCCGTCGAGATATAGCGAAATCGCGATTCCTGATGCGACGATTCCTTCCCTCCTGGAATCCCTGATGGGTTAAATCCCAACTCTTGTCCAGATGTCTGACGCGTGTCCTGTCGAGATCAACGGCTAGGGTCCTTTCTCGGGATTTCGAGACTCACAAGGTCTCGATTCTCTTGCTTAACAAAACCCCGATGACTCTGATATCCCGATGACTCCTCCGGGACTCCTCCTATGCACACTAGGAATTAAACCCTGTGCAACTTCTCGAGATCTAACGGCTGACGGGATCTCGTCAATCTTCTCTGTAAGATCCTGACCGTCGATTTCTCCCTCCTTTCTTGAAGACTTCTTGAGAATGGCTAAGTGTTCCTTCTCAGAACTTGCCCTTCAACGCCTGCACTTGCAACTCTTTGCATGAACCTTCTACGGCACGAGCCTCCTATGCTCTGCTTTGACGATATCACGAAGGTGCTATATCTCCTGAGCTTTTTTCACTCTGATTCTTTCAGAGGGACTTGCACGCACTCCTTGCAGCAAACATACAACACTCCCAAGTGTTGAGTCCTTCAGAATCTGCGCACTCCTGCAGTAGCAGTCTTCAATACTTCGCTCAGTTTCACAACTGAGACTCTCCTTAGCCTGCGCACTCCTTGCACGGCTCTAGCAACCCACTCTCGCTCCTGAGTGAATGAAAACAAGAGTTTAACTCCTTGAGCCTTCTGTCAATGCACTCCTTGCGGACAACTTCGACTGCACTCCTTGCAGGAATCCTTGCTCAGAAAGAGAAACAATTGTAACTCACTTCACTCCCTCTCAGATTTCAATCTTAACTCATGAAATCATACACACAGCATAATTGCAAATGCATAACAGGAAGTAATTCTCATAAGTAGAGCATTCAACACACATACACAGAGAATAACACGACAGCCATGAATCTGAATCAACTTCTTCTATTAATTCAAGATCTATACATGGATGTCTTCTACAATCCGTTGCTATTCTCCTATGCTCTAGATTCTTCTTTCTCCTGTTAATGTCACAATGATACAATGAGGATGTCTATGTTCGGTTTTCCCTCTTCCTTCTAGAACTATCTAATCTAGTATTTAATTCTACCTACTTACATTTACTGCTATAAATGCCTCTGTCTATCTCAGACGAGAGTGTATGGCTCGAGGTCTGATTACATTTTACCAAGGTGCCTTCAATAAATGATCTCATTTATGTTTGCGCATCAATTTCAAAGGAAATTCAAAAACTTGCGCTGGACGTCTTCCAGCTATCTTCCGCTTCCACGTTGGTTTTGCTTGTCATGAGGGATGCTCCTGCATCATACTCCCTCGCTTGAAAATTTGCATGAGCTCCTGTCCATGAGCTCCTGCACAGTATGTCCATGCTTCAAAATTTCTGCTTCAGTCTCCCAGCTGGCATCTTCAACTGGGTGTCCCTTCCACTTGACCAAATATTCAAAATATTCTTTCCTTCTGGTTTTCTTACCCACTCTTTTATTCAGTATCTGCTCCATCTGTGGCTTTTCTGCAACTGGCATTTGCTTCTGCCACTGGACCTCTGGTTGATCATCACCTTTTGTTCCTGCTTTATCAACTTTATATGGATATAAATCCGAAACATTAAATATCGGAGATATTCCAATGCCCTCTGGTAACTCGATCTCATAAGCATTCTCTCCCATCTTCTTCAAGACCTTGCATGGTCCGATTTTCTTCATTTTCAGCTTGTTGTATGTTCCTCTCGGGAGCCTTTCCTTCCTCAAATGCGCCAGAATTAGATCACCAACTTCAAACTGAAGTTGTCTCCGATGCTGATCTGCTCTGCGTTTGTACTCCTGACTTGACTTCAATAGTCGCTCCTTCACCTGGCTGTGAAGTTCCTTTATTGCTTCAACGAATTCTCCTGCACTAGCACTGCTAGTATCAGTCTATTCTGAATCTCTTAGTTCAGAAACTCCTCTTGGTTGCCTCCCATAGACAATCTGGAATGGACTTTTTCCTGTGCTCCAATTTACTGAGTCATTGTAAGCAAACTCTGCCTGTGGCAATATATTGTCCCAATTGCCATGGTGCTCCGTCACCAAGCTTCTCAGCAAGTCTCCTAGACTCCTGTTCACCGCTTCCGTTTGCCCATCCGTCTGAGGATGATAAGCTGAACTAAACGCCAAGTTAGTTCCCAGCTTCTTCCACAATGTCCTCCAGAAATGCCCTATGAATTTTGTGTCTCTGTCCGAAACTATGCTTTTCGGCAATCCATGAAGTCGAACAATCTCCTTGAAAAACAAATTTGCGAAGTGAGTCGCATCGCTGGTTTTCTGGTATGGAATGAAGTGTGCCATCTTAGAAAACCTGTCAACCACCACAAAGATTGAATCAACACCCCTTTCTATCCTCGGCAATCCCAATACAAAATCCATGCTAATTTCGTCCCACGGCTTCTCAGGTATGGGCAATGGCTGATAAAAACCCGCATTCTGTTTTCTGCCCTTCGAATGCTGGCAAAACCTGCATCTGTCCACAAACCTCTTGACCTCTGCTCGCATCCCTAGCCAAAAGTATGACTCGCTCAGCTTCGCGAATGTCTTGTCGTGACCAAAGTGTCCTGCCAAGCCTCCGCTGTGTTTCTCCTTTAACAGATTCTCCCGCATGGAGCAATTTGGAATGCACAATTTGTTGCCTTTGAACAACAATCCTTCTTGGACCATATAGTCTATCCAATGGCTTCTTTCTCTGAGAACTAGATTCTCAGCTGCTTCATATGCTTCCGCAAAATCCGAATCATCTGCATACATGTCCCTCATATCATCAAAGCCTAATGTCCTTACTTTGAACTCCTGCAACAACAAACATTTCCTGCTCAAAGCATCAGCCACTTTGAGCAGTACCAGAAATGTGTTTAATTACAAATGTAAAATTCTGCATATACTTTACCCATTTAGCATGTTTCTGATTCAACTTCTCCTGTTGAGTCACAAACTGTAATGCATGATTATCACAATACAAAACAAATTCTTTCGGGATCAAGTAATGCCTCCATTTCTTCAATGCCTGTATGATAGCATAAAATTCTTTGTCATACGTGGAGTACTTTACTTTTGCCTCGTCCAGCTTCTCGCTGAAATACGCAATTGGCCTGTCCTCCTGGCTCAAGACCGCTTCTATGGCAGAGTCACTTGCATCACATTTTACTTGGAACACTTTCGTAAAATTCGGCAACACCAAAACCGGTTGTTCCGTGATCTTTTGTTTCAACAGGTTGAAACTCTTCTCTGCCTCTTCAATCCAATGAAAAGATTTATGCCTTTTCCTGAATGTGTCCATCATCGCTGCGCTAATTCCACTGAAATTCCTGATGAATTTTCGATAGAAACTAGCCAGTCCATGAAAACTTCTCACCTCGAAAATATTTCTCGGTGATGGCCAATTTTTAATTACCTCCACTTTACTTGGATCCATCTTTAATTCTTTCGCCGATATGACAAATCCCAAGTAAATGAGTTCTGTCTTCATAAACGAAGATTTCCTCATGTTGATCAACAACTTCTCCTACTGTAGCTTCTTCATTACTGCAGCTAAATGCTTCAGATGTTCTGCTTTTGTTTTACTGAAAATCAATATGTCATCCAGATAAACAATGACAAACTTCCCGATGAATTCCTTCAGTACTTCATTCATTAACCTCATGACAGTACTTGGTGCATTCGTCAAACCAAACGGCATGACAATCCATTCATACAAACCTTCGTTTGTCTTGAACGTTGTTTTCCACTCATCGCCTTCCCTCATACGAATCTGATGGTATCCGCTTTTCAAATCTATCTTTGAAAAAAAAAATTCTCCACTTAAACAATCCATCAAATCATCCATTCTTGGCAATGGGAATCTATACCTGATAGTTATCTTGTTTATTGCCCTTGAATCAGTGCACATCCTCTAGCCTCCGTCTTTCTTCAGACTGAGTATTGTTGGAAAAGCACACGGACTCAAGCTTTCCTTGACCAAGCCTTTGTCCAACAACTCCTGGACCTGTCTTTTAACTTCTTCATTCTCTTGCGGCGTCAACCTGTATGCGGCTTTGTTTGGCAAACTAACTCCTGGTATGAGGTCTATCTGATGGCTCACACTCCTCATCGGTGGCAACGAACGAGGTAGTTCGTCCACTACAATATCAGCGAACTCTTCCAGCAGTTCCTGAACTTCTTCTGGCAGACCGTCCACCTTTGTGCTAGTCAGAACAATTCTCGGATTTCTGACCACAAAGAATTGTGGATCCTCCTTCTTCTTAACTTCTGTAAGAAGTTCCTTCCCACTCATGAGAAGTGCCTTGTTTCTTACTTCCAATTGCATTTCTTTATCCTCAATCGGATACAATGTGTGGTTTCTCCCATTCTTCTCTAGGGTATATGTGTTCATTCTCCCATCATGAATCACATTTCTATCATACTGCCATGGTCTTCCCAATAATAAATGACAAACATCCATAGAAATAACATCACATAAAATTTTATCATTATATCTTCCTATCTTGATGTCAACTAAGCACTGTTTAGTGACATTCACCTGATGTCCCTTCTGTAGCCATGAAACTTTGTATGGACTCGGGTGATCAGTTGTCTCCAGCTCCAGCTTTTCTACCATCTCGGTTGAAACGAGATTATCTGTGCTTCCACTGTCCACAATGACCTTGCACACTCTATCCTTGGTCTTGCAAGCAGTTCTAAAGAGATTGTTCCTCTGTGCTGAATTTTCCACCTCCTTCTCTGGCGTCAAAAGGACTTTCCGCATCACTAGCGACCTTCCGCTTTCAGCGTATTCTGCGTCAGTATCTCGCCTCTGTGCCTCGGCGATGTGAGTCTCTCCAGTTTCTTTCTTTTTCTCTGGACACTCAAACGACCTGTGCCCATTCTTTCCACACGTGAAGCATGTAATTACTCCACCTCTTCCTCTTCCTCTACCTCTGCTACGAGGAAACCTATCATTATCAGCATATCCTCCTCTTTGTTCAATTTGTTGTCCTTACTGCTCAATATATGGCCTTCTCTGCGAGGTTCCACCTCTTTCAACTTTTCCCTGAGGTTTCTTCCATTCCTCCTCGGGCTTCTAGTATTTATCTTGGGCAACTACTTTGCCTCTGGGCTGACTTCTACCTCGGCCCCTCTGACTTTGTTTACGGCTCAGCTTCTCCTCAGCTTTCAGAGCCAATTGGTAAGCATCCTCCACCGTTCGGATGGTTGCCATACTTATTTCATCCTGAATTTCATACCTCAGGCCATTTATGTACCTGGCCACCTTTTCGTCATTGCTTTCGCGATGACCTGCTCTGATATTCAACCTGTAAAATTCCTTAGTATACTCTTTCACTGTCATCAGCTTCTATCTCAGGTTCTGCATCCTCCTGAACAGAGAAATTTGATAGTCCCTGGGAATGAATTTTTCCTTCATCTTTGCAATCATCATGTCCCATCTCTTAATCTTCTGCTTGCCTTGGCAACGCCTATCAGCTTGCAGCTCGTCCCACCATAATGCTGCGTGTCCCTTCAATCTTGTGACAGCATGCCTAACCTTCTTATCTTCTTCGATATCCTCATAATCGAAATAAGTATCAAGAGCTCTAATCCATTCTAGCAGCTCTTCTGCATCCAGATTCCCTTCATAAGCTGGAATGTCCATCTTTGTTTTCAAACTCATCTGAGCGATAGCCTTAATTAAACGCTCATTGGCTGCATCTTCCGCTGGGATTTCCTCCTCTTCATGTCCAACATCATCTTCGTTTTCAGATTCACTGATATCTCCTGCATCAGTTGTGCGCCTTTGTCTTATCTCCATGTCCTCCATTCTGGCACGAAGATTTCGCATTCCTCTCTCCACGTCTGGATTCTGTACTTGCCTACCTCTTTCTCTGGGCAATTCCCTTTCTCTGGACAATTCCCTTTCCTCCTCTAGATCGGTTGATTGTCTACCTCTTCTCCTTAGCGGCATGGTAAATTCTCCTTTTCCTCTGCTACAGAAAGCAGAGAAACTTTTATATGCTCTTATACCACTCTGACGCAGGCGCGCCACCCAGGGCACGTCCGCTCCCATAGGAACTTCTCTTCCTTCGGCACGAAGAGCTGAAATGCTCTTCAAATCCCTTATCGGGACTTTCCAATACCCACGGGACTCTCCTTATGATCTCCCTTGTCTTATCGAGAAATCGGACCTCGCAAGATCGCGAGTCCTGAAAGCACAGGATCGGGTCTCACAAATCCCCGAATCCCAATGAATATTCACCACGGCTTTCTTGCTCCTATCGAGAATTTCCCCGTCGGGAAATCGGCACTTGCGCTGCATTGATCCACTGTCCTCACAGATCCCCGATTCTCGATGGCTCAGTCAACGTTGACCTTCTCCCACCTGTCCTTTGCTTGAGCGCCTATGGCCCACACTCCTGTAGTGATCGAGAAATTGCATATCGCGACTTCCAGTTGCGTGAGTTCCCTGTCTTCGAAAACCCTGATTCTCCAATTCCCAACTCCTTTAGATCTCCTGCCACGTGTCCCTGCTATTGGACGGCTTTGATCCTATCGGGAAATCGCGGATCGCGATTCCTACATACGAGAGTCTCTTGCCTCCGGAAACTCTGATGCCTCCAAATTCCGACTCTTCAGGATCTCGTGCCACGCATCCTCGCCGATGGACGGTTCCAAGCTCCCGTTGGGATATCGCGAAATCGTGATTCCTGATGCGACGATTCCTTCCCTCCTGGAATCCCCGATGGGTTAAATCCCGACTCTTGTCCAGATGTCTGACGCATGTCCTACCGAGATCAACGGCTAGGGTCCTTTCTCAGGATTTCGAGACTCACAAGGTCTTGATTCTCTTGCTTAACAAAACCCCGATGACTCTGATATCCCGATGACTCCTCCAGGACTCCTCCTCTACACACTAGGAATTAAACCCTGCGCAACTTCTCGAGATCTAACGGCTGACGGGATCTCGTCAATCTTCTCTGTAATATCCTGACTGTCGATTTCTCCCTCCTTTCTTGAAGACTTCTTGAGAATGGCTAAGTGTTCCTTCTCAGAACTTGCCCTTTAACGCCTTCACTTGCAACTCTTTACATGAACCTTCTACGACACAAGCCTCCTGTGCTCTCCTTTGACGATATCACGAAGGTGCTATATCTCCTGAGCTTTTTTCACTCTGATTCTTTCAGAGGGACTTGCACGCACTCCTTGCGGCAAACATACAACACTCCCAAGTGTTGAGTCCTTCAGACTCTGTGCACTCCTACAACAATAGTCTTCAATACTTCACTCAGTTTCACGACTGAGACTCTCCTTAGCCTGCGCACTCCTTGCATGGCTCTAGCAACCCACTCTCACTCCTGAGTGAATGAGAACAAGAGTTTAACTCCTTGAGCCTTCTGTCAACGCACTCCTTGCGGACAACTTCGACTGCACTCCTTGCAGGAATCCTTGCTCAGAAAGAGAAACAATTGTAACTCACTTCACTCCCTCTCAGATTTCAATCTTAACTCATGAAATCACACACACAGCATAATAGCAAATGCATAACAAGAAGTAATTCTCATAAGTAGAGCATTCAACACACATACACAGAGAATAACATGACAGCCATGAATCTGAATCAACTTCTTCTATTAATTCACGATCTGTACATGGATGTCTTTTACAATCTGCTGCTATTCTCCTATGCTCTAGATTCTTATTTCTCCTGTTAATGTTACAATGACACAATGAGGGTGTCTATGTTCGGTTTTCCCTCTTCCTTCTAGAACTATCTAATCTAGTATTCAATTCTACCTACTTACATTTACTGCTATAAATGCCTCTGTCTATCTCAAACGAAAGCGTATGGCTCGAGGTCTGATTACATTTTACCAAGGCGCCTTCAATAAATGATCTCATTTATGTTTGCGCATCAATTTCAAAGAAAATTCAAAAACTTGCGCTGGACGTCTTCCATCTATCTTCCGCTTCCACGTTGGTTTTGCTTGTCGTGAGGGATGCTCCTGCATCAATTTGTGGGGTACAATGAAGTCTTCAAATGCATATCGGATCTATATCCTTGGTCAGAGACAAATTGAGGTGAGCAAAGATGTTACCTTTGAGGAGGAGCTATCCTTTAAGAGATCTATAGGATCTCACATGGAGATTGATTAAATTTATCCAATTGATCCCATTGATCTTGTAGCTCCAATTGATGTTCGCAGAGATATTGTAGTAGGTCGAAAGAGACCTACATGGGCTCATCAGACTCGGCGAGAGGTAGAAGGATATGCAACTCCTCGTGGTACCTTCCGAGTGAGCAAGATACCTCATAAATATTTGTGCTATGCCACAGCTATGAGCCACAACATTGATTTTGAGCCTTCCTGTTATGAGGAGGCAACTAGTCATCCAATATGGAGAGATGCCATGATGGAGGAGTATTAGTCCATCATGAAGAATAATGTGTGGGATATTGTTTCGAGATCTGAGGAGAAGTTTGCAGTGACTTCCAAATGGATCTACAAGATCAAACACATAGTTGACCGGAGCATCGAGAGACACAAAATGAGATTTGTTGCTAGAGGATTCTTTCAGGTGGAGGGAATAGATTATGAGGAGACATTTTCTCCTGTTTCTCGATACATTTCTATCCGAATGATTATTTCCCCTGCAACATCCATGGGTTGGAGAGTACATCATATGGATGTAAATACAACCTTTCTCAATGGAGAGATTGAGGAAGAAGTATACATCGAGCAACCATATGGTTTCGTGATACATGAGAAGGAGTCTCATGGTTGCAGGTTGAAGAAGGCCTTGTATGGACTTGAGCAACCACCTCGAGCTTGGTATGTGAGGATTGATGGACACCTGATGATTTTGTGCTTCAACAAAAGTGTTGTCGATCCCATCCTATACTACAATATTGTTAATGGTGAGTCCCTGATTTTGGTCCTCTACATTGATGATTTATTCATCACCGATATAGAGAGCCTTATTGTTGAATGCAAGTATGTGTTGGTATCTAAGTTTGAGATGAAGGACTTTGGTATGATGCACTACTTCTTGGGACTATAGGTGTGGTAGAGAACTGATGAGATCTTCCTGAGTCAGGGGAAGTACACAGTTGAGATATTGAAGAAGTTTGGGATGTGGAACTTGAAGCCTGTCGCTACACCAATGGTGACGAATCTGAAGAAACTAAGTGTGTATTCTTTTGATTAATTGATCTGACTTTGTACAGACAATTGATTGGATAATTGATGTATTTGGTTAACACCAGACCAAAAATTTTCTATGCAGTGAGTGCACTTAGCCAATTTATGAGTCAACCGAGATAGACACACTGGATTGTTGTGAAGCATGTGTTGAGATACTTGTGAGGCACAGTTGGAAATGGTCTAAGATATACTTCCAGTATTGATATGATATGGCAGGAATATATTGATTTTGATTGGGCAGGGAATGCAGTGGAAAGAAAGAACACCTTCGGGTGTTGCTTCACTTTGGGATCTTCCATGGTTTCCTAGTGTAGCAGGAAACAGACTTCTATGCATTTGAGCACAATAGAAGCAGAGTACATTGCATTAAGTATGTCATTCTGTGAAGCAATGTGGCTTCGCAAGATCCTTGCATATTTATCTGAACATGTGTTGGATTCCACCATTATTCATTATGGTAACCAAAGTTGTGTGAAGATATTAGATAATATAGTGTTTCATGACAAATCGAACCACATTGAGATCAAGTACCATTACATCCGATACATGGTGCAGAGGAAGGAAGTATTGGTGTTGTACCTTCCTACAAATGAGCAAGTTGTTGATGTTCTTACCAAACCATAACAAAGTTCAAGTACTTTTGTGATAGACTTGGCGTGGTAGATAATGCATCCCTTATTGAGAGGGAGTGTTGGTGTTTCCAACTTCCTGAGACATTCTCTAGATCGTACTCCTATGTGACTGAGTTGAGTTGATCTGTGATGACACTTATCCGAGAAGGGATAGTTGGGACACTTATCCAAGAAGTGATAAGTGTGTTTGGGCTTATAGCCCAACGTCCCTTGTGGAGAGCACATGAGGACATGTCAAGGGAGTTGACCCTAGTGTTTCTAGAGGGTGTAGCCTCTAGAAGTCCACATGGGAGTGCCATGTGTGACAAACTTTCTCCAGATCATACTCCTCTGTGAATTTATTTGAGTTGATCCGTGAGGACACTTATTCGAGAAGGGATAAGTGGGACACTTATTCGAGAAGGGATAAGTGCATTTGGGCTTATAGCCCAAAATCCCATGTGGAGAGCACATGAGGACATGTCAAGGGAGTTGACCCTTGACGTCACACGCTATGGGGAGTTGACCCTAAGTGTTCCTAGAGGGAGTAGCCTCTAGAAATCAACATGGGAGTGCCATGTGTGACAAACCTTTTGCTACTATGGTGGTTTTGTACCACTGGCAGAGACTGCGGGTCTCTAGAAAATAGTTGTGTACTACTATGGAAAAAAACCTCCCTAGCTAAGAGGGAGTGTTGATGTTTCAGCATCAGGAAGAAATTCTCCTAGATTGGGTTGCAGACCAAGGGATATAGGATACATTTATCATAAAGGTGCACTTGTGGTAAATGGACCCAAACCCAGTCCTTCCTTGATCACAACAAGGAATAATATGGACTCGAGGTGCTTGAAGTGTTTTTTCCACGTGTCAGTTAGCATAAGGCTTACATTCACTCACAGGTGTGTACTTGTCATGAAATATCATGGTGTGGTCTTTGTCATAGACATGGTGATTTGACAAGGAATGATAAAGACTCAAGATGCTATATGATATTACATGCGGACCTAGAGTGAGTCTGATCTCAGAGAGAGTCAATTGGCTCAAAAGGGAGAGTCGCATAAGGAGTTTCTCCTCAATTTTTTTGGTGGTGCTCAACCACTAGGATCACATTCACCTGTGCTCAGCCACTAGGATCACATTCACCTATGGTCATCCACAAGCATGTCCACTCAACAGATCTTCTTTCCCACTACATTACACATGAGAGTTATATGGAGTTTATCATCAACTCTCTGCTCAAAGGAGGCTAATACATCATCTTCATTTATGTTCTCATGATGATGCACCCAACACTTTGGGATTTCACACGTTCACCTTGTGCTCAGCCACAGACACGTCTTACTCTGCAGATCTCCTTTCCCACTGTGTTACACAGAAGAATTATCTGGAGTTCTTCTCAACTCTCTGTAAGGAGGAGGCCATCTCTACGTTCCAGCTATGTCTCAGATAGGAACCACACAAGCCTCTCAAGGGATTTCTCTCAGGTTTGTAATATGGAGAATGTCTCGCGTAGTTGCAATCATCAATACTCCCTCTCATCTAGGGAGTCATTCTTCATCATGCCAAGTATCACACACATGTACTTTGAACTTTGTCTTGGTTGTAGTCATCAACACTCCTTCTCAACTAGGGAAGTATTCTTCACGAAGCTAATTTGGTGAAGATGTCTGCAATCTGCTCATTTGTAGGAAGGTATTGCATGTGTACTATTTTCCTTTGCATCATATCTCTGATATAATGATATTTCATCTCAACGTGTTTTGATCCATCAAGAAACACTGGTTTCTCAAAGAGCTTTACACACGAATCTTGGTTATCATCATAGGATCCATCTCATGATCAAGTAAATATGTCAGAATCTTGTGAAGCCATATGGATTCTCACACTCGATGCTATATACTTTGCTTCTATGGTACTCAAGGCCACAGAGTTTTGTTTCCTACTGCATCAGTAAATCATGGCAAACTTCACAGTAAGACAACAATTGGATGTGCTCTTTCGGTCCACTGTACTCTCTGCTCAATCTGTATCGGCATATCCTGCAAACTCAAGTTCACATTGGAGGCATATCTTAGGCCATATCCAATTGTGCCTCGTATATATATCTCAATACATGCTTTACTGTTATCCAGTGAGTCTGTGTCGGATGACTCATGGATTGACTAAGCACATTCACTACATAGCATGAATTAGGTCTGGTGTTAACTAGATACATCAATGATCCAATCAATTGTGGATCAATCTCGTCTGAATCATCATCATTCATTTTCTTCAAATCCATCACAGTGGTTTTTCATTTTTTCATACTTAACTTCTTTTAATATTCTCGTTGTATGTTTTCCTTGACTTAGGAAAAATCTCATCGGTCCTCTGTCATACTTCTTTTCCCAAGAAGAGGTGCATCATACTCATATCCTTCATCTCGAAATTAGAAGTCAAGGCTTACTTGTATCTAACAACAAGGATTTCTGAATAAGTCATCAAAATTAGGCTCTCGTCACCAACACTGTAATAATATAGGTTTGGATCAACAACACTCTTGTTGAAACCCAAACTCGTCAACAATCCATCCATCTGATATAGTTTCCAACTCGTGGATGGTAATACGGATGGAAGTGTATCGGGTTTACTAGATCAAGTGTCTCATCATAGACAACTCCCTATGTTTGTGAGAAACCTCTAGCTATAGATATCGCTTTGTATTTCTCAACACTTCTATCAACTGCATGCTTGATCTTATAGATCCACTTAGAAGTCATCACAGTCTTTCCTTTTGGTCTCTGAACAATATCTTATACATCCTTATTTTAAGATATACTTGTATTCTTATGTTATGGCATCTTGACATACATGTTCTCATGTTTCTTCTCTATGACAAGAAGGCTCAGAATCAATGATGTGGCTCATGGTTGAAGAGTAGCTCAAAAAATCTCTTTGTTCTCTTGGGATGTGCCTTGAAAGGATTGTATGCTTCTATGCCTCTTGTAGAGTGAGCCTAGGCAGGCCTTTTATTCCCTACTGCAATATCTATGAACATATCAACTGGAGCAATTGGATCAGCTGGAATAATGTTTGTCTCCCTATGAACTATTGAAGGGGGAGAAGGCATTGTCTCACTGTCAATCTCCATATGAGATTCTCTAGATCTTTGAAAGGCTATCTCTTCTTCAAGGACAACATATCTGTTTGTCTCAATATTTCTCTGACCAGGGATGTAGATCTAGAATGTCTTCGATGATTCACTGTTTATCCCATAAATGTATCCTTTCTCCCTGAAGGGTCTAGCTTGGACTTATTCTCTTTGGGTACATGCAAATACACTGGGCACCCAAATACCCTGAAGTGTTCAATCTCAGGCTTCACTCCGGTGAAGGTTTGGGAGTTATGTTTTTCAAAGTCTGGTGAAGCCTCTTGTTCTGAACATATACTATGTCATGCATGATTCTGCCCATGGAATCATAGAAAGATTTTTATCATGCATTATTTCATTGATTGTCTCAAGGATGGTTATATTCTTCCTCTTTCTCAAATAGTTTTGACTTCCTCTGAGTCAAGTGACTCCCTCTGAAGGATAAGAATCTTCCTTTATTCTTAACCTATCTGGAAAAAGAAAACAAGAGGAACCAAAACAAGAATATATCCCAAAGGAGAATAATGAGTACATCTCTAGAATCAAAACAATTTAAGGATTGTTGTCACAGCTACAACACCTACTTGTAATGTAGCAAACTTTAGAAATATAGGTTAGAGGAATGACAATTAAAACAATCAAACCTGGAGTGTTTACTTCTAGTGTGTTGTTCCTGTGAATGCATTGTGATCCCTCTGGATTCAAGACTTTAGCAAAAGGTTCCTTTGTCCTGCAATTTACCCTCATGACAATGATACAAATAATATATATACAAGTGCATATCTGAGGGTGATAATATGATTTCTTCAATGGCACATGGTTGATCTTTGTCCTCTGAAATCTTCATGAAGGAGGTATGTCACGGTGACACTTTTTGTATCACCCACAATAAGTCTTCCTTTGAAGTCTTGCCTTCCAGGAACTTGAAGTTGCTTGATCCATCAAGCTTATCTTCCATCATAGTTTTGTTCATCATAATTTTAGATTCTTCACAACCCTTTGTTAATTGGGCTAGAAAACCTAATGGCTAGGCTAGGCTAGCACTTTTAGGTTTTATTGGACTTATGACTGCCAACAATAAGCCTTTGAAAGATAGGAGAATAGTGGCAAGTTGAATAAATCCTTCAATGAGTTGCAAAAACCCTAATACTGATATTTCTGCAGAAATTAGCGAAACCCTAGAAACCCTAGGGCCAAAATTTCAAAATGATTGGAATTTCAATATGAAGCTTGTTGGAGGTGCATTGAAGGAGTTCATACACTCCTATGCCAATTTTAGCCCCAACATCCAAGTGCCAAGCACTGAAAACCTCCAGAAGAGCAGGTCGTATGGATTTTTTGGGAACCCTAGGAGGGTTGTATGGTTTTGCAGAAGAGAGAGAGGATGGTTGAAAGTTGTTTGTGCAATGGGTTCTTCAATACCTATGCTCTGATACCATGTTGATTTTTCTATGAGAAAGGTTAAGCATAAATTTTATTCCATTTTAGCATTTAACTTAACCATAACTAATAATGTTACAGCAACCAAGATCACAAGAAGAAACACCATGCACAAGAACACAAGAAGTATGTTGGGAAACCCTTCTCAACAAGGGAAGAAAACCCAACCAAATCATTTTCTATATTCTTCAAGAGAAATACCTTCACCACCAAGAAAACCTAGCACACAAGAGGGTTCTTTCAAACCCTAGAATACTAGCGCCCAAGAGAGGTGCACACTTTTCCCAAGTAGATGTACTTGCTGAAATTTCCAAACACACACAAAAGATATGATTCCTCAATGGGGAATTTACCTTTACTTACACTAGATTGAACCTTTCAACAGAAGTGTCTATTGGCACAACAGGGCCGACCTCACTAACTCACAATATAATTAATAATAACCAGATTAATTATCTATCATAATAAGGTAGGGTCGACCTGTACCCTTTACATTACAATTAGGGTTATAGGCAAGTCTGACTCTTGAAAAATATAGCAAGGGATCTTATACACCCACTAGTGCTTATCCACTAGGGGCACATCCATAGGGATGTCCATATATCTGTCTCACTGCATTACACAATAGAACCACTTCTTCACGAGTGCTCAGCCACTAGGATCACGTTCACATGTGCTTGTCCACTGGCACATTCACTCAACATATCTTCTTTCCCACTGCATTACACAGGAGAGTCATCTGGAGTTTCTCATCAACTCTCTACTCAGAGAATGCTAATGCATCATCTTCATTTATGTTCTCATGATGATGCACCCAACACATTGGGATTTCACATGTTCACCTTGTGCTCAGCCACAGGCACACCCAACTCTTCGGATCTCCTTTCCCACTAAGTTACACAGGAGAATCATCTGGAGTTCTTCTCAACTCTTTGTAAGGAGGAGGCCATCTCTACATTCCATCTTTGTCTCAGATAGGAACCACACACCCCTCTCAGGGGATTTCTCTCAAGTTTGTAATCTGGAGAATGTCTCACGTAGCTGCAATCATCAACATATCTAACCACCTCTAAATCTATATCGCACTGACAACTTATAAATGTATAATGACAACACCTTGTTAGTAGATAAGGGTGACAACTCATAAGAAGGTGATCTCAGACTCTGATTGTTTAGAGACGCATAGTCTAACATCCACCTCCCCCTCAATCACAAGTCTAAATAAGTATACTAGTAAGGCAAAATGAATTAGTGCATAAACGGATATCATCTTTAATATTCAATCAAAAACTTATGAACTCAACTTTGATAAAGATATGCCTAAAAAAATGCCAACATGTATGTTGAATGGTTCATCTAAAACGAACTTTGAAAAAGAGAATTTTTTTTGGAAGTGAACAACTGCCATGTTTAAGCATTCCCATACTAATTTGTGAACAAATATAATTACCATTATGTTATTAGTGAACAAATAGGATCACTCTAGAGCTATATAAATTTAGACACAATTTGGTGTCGAACAACATCTCAATGAATAGTTGAAGAGAAATGAGAGGATTCTAGATTCCATGCTAGATCTTCCCAAATATGTTGATTTGAAGAAATTGATTGAAGTTGATTAAAATTGTACATATCTTGTTGAGGAGATCAATTGTCATGTGTTGGAATTCCCAAATTTTGATTGTATTTTGATTCATAGGAATTTGAAACATAAAACTTAACTGTCATCATTGATATTCCCCCATGTCAGGTGCAAGGTGAGAATTATATGGAAGGGATTCAAGCTTGAGCGTTGGACTTTTTTTCAATAACTCTTTTATAACTATATTTGGTAGTTTTTTTTTACCACGAACCATTGATAATGATACCACTATACTCCATTAATATAATTCCCCCCTTGAGGTGTAAAGAGTAGCATTTTTGAATTATGTTTCAATTCAAAAGACATGTATAATTGGGCCTCAATCATGCCCAAAATCTCCATCTAGAACAATTGTTTGTAATCCAACTACTTTTGTAATTTCTTCATACAAATGTGTCTTTACTTGTGTCTGAACTAAATGGAAAGACTGTTGAAAATATTTTTTTCATTGATGTCAAAGACAAGGGGAGGCTACATATATCCAATAAAAAGATTGCAAGATGGAGATTGTTGGAAATATTGTTTTTAGATTTTTGATGCTCAATTTGGATACCCTATCTTTAAAGGTATTTTTACTTTGAAGACCTAGATCAAATGGGAGCATAGAATATATGGTTCAAAATATTATTTTGATACCTTTCCAATGGTATATGGAACTCCCTCTAACTCCATAGAAATGAGGAGATATGAAAAATTTTGTGAGGCCTGCCCAACCAGAAAGTACAGGTCGACTTGACTAGTTTTACAAGTCGACCTCATAAGTGAACACAAAAAAACTATAAATACATGATAGATGTGTGCATTTGAAGAGTATCCAAGAAAGAAGAAAAAGCACACGTTTGCATAAGAGACCTGAGGTGTGCAAGAGGATCCAGGGAGTATTCTTGGGGTCTAAAGGTGTGCAAGAAGAGTTTTCTTGGAATTTAAAGGGTGCACTATGAAGGACTAAGGCCTATGATACTGCAAAATGTGTTATTTTGATGTTTTGATGCTGCATTCTAGAATTATATTTTGGGAATGATGCTATGAAGTTCGCTAGGGCATGAAGGATAAATTTGACTAGGGTTTGAAGCTATGTCTGGGTATGAAGCAAGGAGAGACATTGGAGCATGAAAGTTAAGGGTATGATGATGTTGTGAAATGCATGAAGTATGAAGCATGCATGGGAATTCAGAAGTACTTTGTGTATGAAGGTCTTATATTGGTGCCTCTACAAGTATTTCTAGTTGGTGCTCAACTAAGGATATTGGTGTTTCTAGTAGGTTCTTGACTACCCAATATCTTGTTGAGTTGGTGCTCAACTAAAGAGATTGGTGTCTCTAGTAGGTTGGTGCCTACAAAATATCTTGTTGAGTCGGTGCTTAGCTAAAGAAATTGGTGTCTCTAGTAGGTCGGTTCCTACAATATTTGTAACAGTAGGTTGGTACCTACATACATTTATAAAAATAAATTTTTTTAGTTTTCTCCCACAAGGGTTTCCAAATTAAACTATATGTACTGTGATTTGAGTTTATATGCATTTATTGTTTTGAAGCTAATAAATGATTGATGAATGCTCATTTAAATTAAAAATTATCGTATATAGATTCAACCCCCCTCTCAATATAAACATAAGCTCAACAAAAGCTTATGCAAAATCTTGACTTGTTGATTCCATCACGGAGAACTTTTCCAACCATAATGAATTATTTTCATTTTACCCTCCTTATTTTGGCATTTATTTAAATGATGTTTTTTCCTCCTACAGTGAAGACAAGGATGGAGATCAAAACATCAATTCTCCATGTGACCAACTCAATGACAATGTTGGCACTTGGAATTCTATTGTTGAATTGAAATAGGTGAGGTGGAATCTCTTTGAAGGAATCCTCAATGTAGAAGTGGATAGGTCTAGAATGGTCGAGAACATGAAAGGTAACTTCCTTATCATATATGGGTCTTGTTATGTGTTTTTTGTCATGGATTTCTTCCAAGGCTTGGAAAGATCACTATGTACTTGATTTTCTTCCATGAATTCATGATAGTTTTTTTTTTTTTTTTTTTTACTTTAAAAGAAAATTCAAGTTTATTTTCATTGATATTGCTCCTAGTATCACTCATTGTTTCTTCTTGTAACTCTTTAAACAAAAATTTTCTTGATGAATTCATTGTATGATTCCATCTCATGACTACTTAAGGAATCATCAACCATATCTTTTGTTGCATTTTTATCAATCATTTCCATTAGATAATTTTTGTCACAAGTAGCATCAAGTGTTTGCATTAAATCATATTGTCACAAGTAACATCCATCATTTGGATTAAATCATGTGTCACAAATAACATCGACCATTTGTATGAAGTCATTTTATTGCACACGTTGCATCAACCATGTTCTCATTTTGCTGCTCATTTTCAATTAATTTTAGTTGAAGTGCTTCACTCAATTTATCCTTCAAATCAATTTGCTTGTGAAAATCAATAACATGATTATCCAATTCATGTAAGGAGTTGTGTAATTGTTTAATTTCTTGATTGGTGTTTTGCAAATGTTTTCCTCCTTTACCCATTTTAGATTTTACACTCGTCACGCTTGCTTGTGCTTTCTTACTTGCTTATATGTTTTCTTATGTGTCATGTTGACTTTCTTGTTGTTGACAACCTTAGGGTGTCAGTGTAATGTCACCACTTTGGGACATCATTATATTACAGAGTGTTATGATGACCAGAGTATCCACAAATGGAAGTTATAGCGAGTACATGGACTATTTAGGGGTATTTTTGGGTCCGGCTTGCATCGCTCATCTTATTTCATCATTATGATACATTCTGCACAGCTTGGCTTTGGTTTTTTTGCATTCCGACGATTTCCATGATTTTGAGTTATTTTGGGCTATAAGTTAATTAAATTCACTAAAGAGGTCATATTGGGCATAATACTTGGAGGAACCTCTTAGTGTAATAGCTCATTGGAATCAGGAGGAACAACACTACAGGATAAGATGGTGAAAAGTGACTCTCAGTGGCCAGGGAAGCCACAAGGAGAGATAAGGTACTTTTTAAAGGTAAAATGGCTAATTAATTAATTAATAATTAATAAAGTAAAAGTCACCTTGGAGAGACAAGGTGAGCAAGAAGGATAAAAGAGAGACAAGGGCCTCTATTCTCTTATTCATGTTGATTATCATTTTGATATCTAGCTTCTAGCTAGTGAGCCCATGCACTTGGGGGTTTTGAGGGTTTTGACTTAACAAACCCTAGAGATCAGCTCGGTGGTGAAAGATCCCACCCAACCTAGTCCAAGCTTGGTCACGGAGGTGAAATATTCCTCCCTCACCATTCTACATCAGATATACGCAGCTTCAGAAGGATTCTACACCAGCCACAGGTACACAGAGAGAGAGAGGGCGCACCATTGAGGGTTTCCAGCAAGGGGGGCGCATTTGTGGAGCTAGATCAATTCGAGCTGGCCAAGGAGAAAGGTTTTGGAGATTCCAGTTACTGTGTTATCTTGGGAGAGACCATAGCGTCCTTCTTGGCTCATCTGGGAAGTATTTTGATGGATCATTGATTTATTTGAAGAGTGGGATGACTTCTCCAAGAGGAGGGGCACAATGTTGGAGTGGATCTACTCATGGAGAAGGCCCAAGCTTCATTATTCAGCTAGGGATCTATTCTATATTGTTCCTAGACGTCAGATCTACGTTTCTAGAGTGTTTTTCTTGCTATTGGTACCAAGGAGGAAGAGGGCCAAATTGTTGAGTGTATTTAGCTTTCCAGTAGGGCGTGACTTCTCCAGTTTTGGGGTTTGGCACTTCAGAAGGCTGGGATTTCATCTTGTTATTCATCTATTGTAGATCTTGATTGAGGATTATATCTTCTCTTCTTGATCTTGATTGAGGATTATCCTCATTTTTCTATGATCTCTTAGCTATATTGTACCAGATCTGCAGATCCATTGTATCAGGGTCTTCTTCTATTATGAATAATATCAGATCTGAGGTATTTTGAGTTATCTCTTGTAGTGTTGATCTTGCATCTGGTTGAGGTATGTTCCATTGCTATATCTTCTTGATTATTTCTGCAAACACACATATAAATCATCATATTAAACCCTAGTGCAACCTAAAAGACCAAATCAGTAAAGTGTTCAATGAAATGCCACAACCAGAAAACAGTTAAAAAATCATGAAAAACGTAATGTTCTTGGCATCTTGGCTTGGGAACATTACAGTGGTATCAAAGCGTTGATCCTCCCAGCCAGTGGGGATTAGCGCATGTAGAAATACAGTAGAGATGGATATGTTTTACTTTGCTAGAGAGAGTGTATTCTATGAAAGGGAATATTACGCCCTTAATGAGGGAACTAGGGCTCATTTAACATTCCAACAGTTTGTATTTATAAAAAATCCTAGGTGGAGAAAAGATGAGGTTACACATTGGGTCAACATAACAGAGGAAAACAGAGCTAGAGAAACTAGATGGAGGGAAGAACAGATTAACCCTACACCCATTAGGAGCAGGCAACGTTGCTACAGTTGCAAAGTGCCTTCAAAACCAAATCATAGATGTAGGGGTAACGGTAAGAAACACATTGTTGAGGTACACTATGATAGTGAGGATGAGGAGGTCTATTAGGATGCAACGATAGATGCTTATTTGGAGCAGTCTGATGGCGCTAGTGACTCTTGCACACTTGTAGAGGCTAGTGACTCTTGCACGATTGGGGAGGATAGTGACCCTTGCGCATTGGAGGGACAGTGGGATGGACAGGATGATAGCACCTATGCTTCAACAGTCATATCACATAGTGTTGATGACCTTACACTTCAGCAGAGTGATGACACTAGCGGGGACTCACACGTGTTAGCACCTAGACATGATAAACTCCCTATGATGACCGTGACACATTTGTCATCTTTTCAGACACCCATGATAGCCACGACACATGAGGATATCAGTGGCATTTCATATATGATGGAGGAGCCTTGTGTGAGGGATGCACACCATGGACATATGGATCCACAGACCCCGAAGGAGAGACAATACTTGGAGACAGTGGACCTTATACATACCTATCAGCATGAGGAGATTGAGTCACCTCTTTTGGAGACTCCATTAGTTGAGCAGGTTATAGAGACTGACAGTTTGATGGGACACTTACTTCCAGGACTAGCCTGTAGTGATGAGGATGTACCCTTTATTGGTCAGGATGACCATAGCAAATTTCTGGAGACATCTATATGGGATCCGGGCGTAGATAATATTAGTTGGGTGAGTGCACAAGAGGATACAGTCGTTCATATAGGATACAGTATGATTTAGAGGGAGATAGCAGTTGGTGATGGTGTGCAGTGGAATACAACAGAACCCAGTAGCATAGTGGATAGGGGGTAGTTCAGTGCATTATCTTGTGCAAAGAGTGTTGTTGGGGATTCCAGGGTTGACACTAATAGTGAGGGGCGTGAGGTAGCACCTTAGCAAGACTATGATCAGGAGTCACGCTACTTGGTAGGACAGTTGAGAGTCAATGAGGACATGATCATGTCAGTCACTAGGTGCATCGATGACACACATGCATTGGTGGTAGATTATTGTTGGAGGGCATCGGTGGCACATGATAGTTAAGATGGGGGATTTTCCACGGATGACTTTCATGCTCTTAGGGAGAGAGAGTCTGTGACGAGGACTGACTACCTGCAGTTGTTGATGGATAGGGACTACCTATTGGGGATTGGTAAGATGTATCACGGGGCCCTGAGGGAGCAGGAGTTGGAGGTGGACAGACTCACTCATGAGTTGGTGAGCACCCGAGGATTCTTGAGAGGCACACAGATAGCCCTTCAAGAATCTGAGTCTAGGTCAGAGGAGCTTCTTGAGGAGATTATATAGAGATCCATTACATCTATATTAGTGGAGAGTCATGTATATCCTTCAGTCACATTGCAAGGGATGTTGGTGGTTTGGCAGAGGAGCACCAGTTGATGGAGGAGCATGAGGAGTATCTAGGATCACTGACGAGTATGGAGAGTTATGATCCGGAGATCCGGGAGCTATCCTCCACGAGGATCTTTGAGATGGTCGAACACTCACATACGCATGGGGACTTCAGAGCTAGGGGAAGTTATGAGGACACTTCCATTGGTGTCCCAAGAGCGATTGACCTTCCTATAGAGGTTGACCCAGTAGTACACCCAAGATCCATGATGTTGCAGGAGTATACAGGAGATTACATGAGTATGCAGGAGCATACAGTTGTGAGTGATAGCTCATAGAGACATGCAGAGATGTACAGTGGGGTCCAAAAGGGTGTATTGACTTGCAAGGAGGAGACACACTTAGTGGAGGATGGAGATGTCTCTCCTTTGTAGCAGCACATAGTACTGGGAGATCACCTTCACAGTAGCAACAACCATAGGGGTGATGATGATTGGGATTCAGTGATGATTACAGTCGAGTATTTACCATGGGTATCGGTGGACGAGCTTTTGCTTGAATCCTTGGGATTGACCAAAGCATATGATGCTTTCCATCCTTATAGTTAGTTACAGATGTTTATGTTATCCTTTCCTGACACTTTCATCATCGATAGCAACATCAGGGGAGATAGACAGTGGCGGAGAACATGGAGAGTTATTAGGCCGAGACCACCTGACATGAGTGCTTTTACGGCATACAATAGGATAGGGGTGGATCATCATAGGCATAAAGTTGAGTCTTTGTGCATGATGGTGAGCATCATAGGCTAGGGGATAGCAGACATCTCAGAGGGAGACACAGATATAGATTCTCATGGGATGAGCATGGAGGGCTTCCGACAGTGATCAGTATGACACAAGAGCAGTTAGCGGGGATTGGAAGTGATAAACTTCCAAGTTTTCCATGGGATCCGGGAGTCCATTTTGTTAGTAGGTTGTTTCACCTTATGATGACCCAGGTTGTGCCAGAGAGACACATACTTCACTTTGAGTTGGTTTTGAGTGGGCTTGCAGGGGCTTGTCCTATGGAGCGAGACAGTTTATCCCTTTTGATCATCATGATCAAGCATGGATATGGTTGGGCAGGTACTTCTTCCACAGATATTCTTTTACAGATGCAGCTTCTGGACAATAGGTCCAATTGCCATAGGTATTCCAGCTTGAGGATCCAGGAGTGGGGGATCCAGTATGCATATAGGGAGTAGACAACCATGGTCAAAGTAGTGCAGCGCCAGCATGGTGATCCTTGGAAGATACTAGCATGGGACCCGGGGATTGTAGGGTTGAGCATTTCACTGACTGATAGAGGCGAGTGGACCCTTGCAGGGGAAATTTATTTTGACTTTCCAGTGAGCTTCAGTGTTGAGGAGATCACATCACTTGAGGGTGTCTCATGGAGGTCTTGCAGTACCTCACTATGGCAGTCGCATGTACAGTTGATGGAGACCGTGTTGGTATTGATATGGATTCGAAGGATGGACTCATTTCAGGATGAGGCCATGGGCCATGTGCAAGAGACTCCTGGTGTTGATATGATTCAATAGCATGCTTCATAGGGTATTGTAGTTCACATCCTGATATGGGACCTAGGGGGCAGAGTGCATGATAGTTCATCCTTGGATGGGGCCTACTGTGTGTCCCACAGGTGGACATGGGACCCGAGTATTATATTTGGATGGGTTCAATTATTGCTTGAGGACAAGCAATATTCTAGCAGGGAGGACTGTAATGTCCCCACTTTGGGACATCATTATATTACAGAGTGTTATGATGACCAGAGTAGCCACAGATGGGCGTTATAGTGAGTACATGGGCTATTGAGGGGTATTTTGGGGTCTGGCTTGCATCGCTCATCTTATTTCATAATTATGATCCATTCAGCACAACTTGGCTTTGGTTCCATTGCATTCTTACAATTTCCATGATTTTGAGTTATTTTGGGCTATAGGTTAATTAAATTCACTAAAGAGGTCATATTGGGCATAATACTTGGAGGAACCTCTTAGTGTAATAACTCATTGGAATCGGGAGGAGAAACACTACAAGATAGGATGGTGAAAAGTGACTTTCAGTGGCCAGGGAAGCCACAAGGAGAGATAAGGTACTTTTCAGAGGTAAAATGGCTAATTAATTAATTAAAGTGATTTAATTAATTAATTAATTAATAATTAATAAAGTAAAAGTCACTTTGCAGAGACAAGGTGAGCAGGAAGGATAAAAGAGAGACATGGGCATATATTCTCTGATTCATGTTGATTATCATTTTGATATCTGGCTTTTAGCTAGTGAGTCTATGCACTTGGGGGTTTTGAGGGTTTTGACTTAACTCTAGAGATCAACTCGGTGGTGAAAGATCCCACCCAACCTGGTTCAAGCTTGGTCACGGAGGTGAAATATTCCTCCCTCATCATTCTACATTACATCTACGCAGCTTTAGAAGGATTCTACACTAGCCACAAGTACAGAGAGAGAGAGAGCTCACCATTGAGGGTTTCCAGCAAGGGGGGCACATTTGTGGAGATAGATCAGTTCGATCTGGCCAAGGAGAAAGGTTTTTGGAGATTCCAGATACTAGGTTATCTTGGGAGAGACCATAGTGTCCTTCTTGGCTCATCCGGGAAGTATTTTGATGGAGCATTGATTTATTTGGAGAGTGGGACGAGTTCTCCAAGAGGAGGGGGGAAATCTTGGAGTGGATCTACTCATGGAGAAGGACCAAGCTTCATTCTTCAACTACGGATCTAACCTATCTTGTTCCTAGATGTCAGATCTACGTTTCTAGAGTGTTTTGCTTGCTATTGGTACCAAGGAGGAAGAGGGCCAAATTGTTGAGTGTATTCAGCTTTCCAGCAAGGCGTGACTTCTCGAGTTTTGGGGTTTGGCACTTCAGAAGGTCGGGATTTCATCTTGTTATTCATCTATTATAGCCAGGTGGCCTTGGGAGGCTTGTATCTTATATTCTTGATATTGATTGAGGATTATCCTCATTTTTCTATGATCTCTTAGCTATATTGTACCAGATCTATAGATCCATTGTATCAGGGTCTTTTTCTATTATGAATAATATCATATTTGAGGTATTTTGAGTTATCTCTTGTGTTGTTGATCTCACATCTGGTTGAGGTATGTTCCATTGCTATATCTTCTTGAGTATTTATGCAAACACACATATAAATCATCATATTAAACCCTAGTGCAACCTAAAAGACCAAATCAACAAAGTATTTGACGAAATGCCACAACCAGAAAATAGTTAAAAAAACATGAAAAATGCAATGTTCTTGGCATCTTGGCTTGGGAACATTACAGTTAGTAATGCACCCAGAGTGATCTTTTACAATGATTAAACTTTTCAATGTAAAGCCTCCTTATTGAATTGCACAATTAATTTTTGAAAGGGTTTGCAACTCCACTTGTTTTACAATTCGATGACTCGACCTTTTGTTTCAATTTCAATTACTCAACAAATTTAAAATCCAAAAAGACACTTGAACTATCTTTTCATGAAGAATATTTTACATGAACCATAAATGATTATGGCATTTTAAAATTTTGACAATGCTTAATGAAAAATGAGGAATAAAGAACTGTAGTTCTCTTTGTTACATGCTTTGAATGATAAAGGTTTGTATGCCTTGTTACTATGTTTGTATGTTATTTAAATCACAAATTTTAAGTGTCAAAACTAGACATAAAACATTGTAAGAATTCAAAAAAATATTCACCATAAATGAGCACAAATGTCCTTAGGGCCCCTTATTTATGATTTCGAGGAAGGTCTAAGACAAAGAACAAAATAAAATTTGATTTATTATGAGTATTGTAAGGTCTTCAGCTAGAAGGGAGTGGAGACCCTCGCACATGTCCTCAAGGAGATAGAACTTGGGTTTGCTTCAGAACTCAAGAGTCACACTAGTTGGAAAAGTGGGCTTCTTGGGAATGCAAACACGCCTTGGGGATTTCCCAAACATGGGGCGAAGAATTGGGAGGAAGTGACCAATAGAATGGGTGCACCAAAGAGTTTGGGGTCTGCAGGCATTAGGAGCACACCAAGGTTGGGTTGTGTTGGTCCCAATGGATGCGTCGATTGATGGGTGCATCAGACCATTGGGTCTATGAAGGGGCGCAACAATTCATTTGGGCATGATGGTTCATGAAGGAGGGCGGCACACCCAAAGGATGTGACGATTTGTGATGGTGACCTTTGGAGTCCATATAAGAGAACAAGGGTGCACAACCAAGGAAGAAGAATGGCACAACAAGGAGAGAAATATCAACTCTATCATTCTAAGGTAGACTTGGATGAAGAGGGGCGAGCTCCCTCAAGAAGCCAAGTCACTCCACATGGGAGGACTTGCCTTGAGGTGATTTTGTGGACAAAGTTGGGGCAACCTTCTTTTGGCTTGAGTTTGCGGAAGTCGTGTCACAGGTCTGAGTGAGGCAGCTATGAGGCAGAACCATGGGTCTGTGTTAATACTTGTGACAGAGAATAGATGGTGAGTCTATGGTGGATGCATGATTGTGGTGCTCTGCAAGAGTTGTGAAAGTTATTACGACGAACAAGTCTTGGTATGACGAATCTTTGTATGAGTGTCTTGGTGAGGTGAGGCGAGTCGTGTGACTCTACCCAAGTTGTAAACTGAGCTGGTAGTACTCATATTGTAATTGTTTCACAGTAATAAGACTTAGCCTAGTGTTAGGAATGTTTTGTGCTTCATGCACTATATATGGGTGTCTCTTGTTTTTTTCATAAGTGTTCTCTTCGTTTCTTGAGTGTATGCTTAAATGACTAAGTGTTAAGTTGTTAACAATATTGTCTAAGTATACAAGTGAGTTGCACTAGAGTAGGAGTGTGACTTGCCCATAGCCTAGAATAGTGTATGGTTATGCTTTAGATGAAGAGGCGTAGTCCGGAAACAATATCTTTAGTGTTTCCAAGCAGCTAAGGGAGAAACGTTACAGTGTCGCACACCCTCAAGAGGTGCATGATCGCAAGATTCAAGTAGACATCCTGTGGGGACATGACAGGTGGTATCAAAGCTGATTTTGGTGAACATATTGATTATCTCTTCACCACTATCTCGATGACAGATGGTATCAAAGCTTGTTTGTTGAAGAAGTGTTGGTGATCTCTTCACCACTATCTCAACAATAGATGGTATTAGAACTTGTTCGTCATAGATTTTGAAGTAAGTTTGGTGAGGTCTTTGCCACTATCTTGATGATAGATGGTATTAGAGAAAAATTTGAAGGCAGTTTGGTGCGAAGATAGTTTAGTGGGAATGTTCCCAAACTTGGTGAACAATTTGGTGGAGCAAGCTAGTTCATCATAGATGCTTTGCATCCGACTTACAATAGAGGTTTTGGTTGATAGTGCGGTGGGAGATTGATCTAGGTGCACACCTTATATAGACCGAGAGAAGAGTTTTTGGTGAAAAAAATCACTTGGACAGGGTGGGTGATCCCAGAACTCATCACAAAGTTCAACATAGGACTTGTCGTAAACTTGATCATAGAGGCATTTTGGGCACAGACTTGGTGAAGGTTCGATAAGGTGGACTGACCTTTCATAGAGACAATCTGTGCATACAATTTATTGGTTTGATTTATGATGAAAGTGTCAGACCTATTGTGCACACCTTTAAGAGACTAAGCACAGAGTTTGTTGGGTGAATCGAGCACTTGGGAAAGGCAAATGAACACAAGGCTTGTCGCAAATCTAACAGTAGAAGTGATCGCAAAGAGGAGCAGTTATGGGTTGTAGCAATTGGAAGTACTTGGGTCACTTGAGTGACTTGAGGCAACCTGGAGCAGCTTTGTAGCAAGGCAGTTGATTCGACACATTTTCATCATGGAATCTTCATGTCACGCATCACCGAGAACAATAGTTGAGTTGAGTTGGGTTATTGGACGAGTGGGTCAACCACATCCTTCGAATGAGGTAACTCTTTGCAGAGTTACGATAGTCAGTTAGCAACAATATGGCTTGGAATTCGTGTGGTGTGTGCATGGTTCCTTGAAGCAGAAGTAGTCAAGGTGTGGAGATGGCAGGACATTGGAGATGAGTTTGATTGATTGCATGAGAAGTTTGGGACTTAGATGTTCTATGAAGTGGATGGATGGACTCAACCTTGTTTCAAAGTGAAGGTGTTATTCAAGTTTATGGAGTTGTGCATGGTGTTTGAGGGGAGTTCATGCAGACATTCGTTGGCTTGGGAAAGCGCATGGCTTTTTAGGGGAGTTCATGCGAAGAGTCAATGGCTTGGGCAAGCAGAGATTTGGGACAACAGACTTGAACCATGGTTGTAGCCAAGGATGTTGTTGGAAATATTTGAGGGTGACTCAAGTGGTGCATATTTGAAGAATTCATGTAGCAGTTGGGACGCCTTGACTTGGGTGAATGTGTGGAGAGATTGGGGCAACTTGCTTGGACAGGTCTAGTAGTGTACTTAAGTAGATTTTGAAGAAGTCATGGAGGTGGCTTGAGTAATCTACCTAACTCTTTGATGTGGAGCATTTGGCAGGTCGTTGCAGTGAAGTAGGTAGTGAGGTTTGGATGTGTTGGGTTTGATAGGATGGATGATGTACCTTAGTGTGTTGGTGCCTTATCCATATTTGTTGGGTCATGCGATGAATTTATAGTCGTAGTGACAATGCTAGAGTTTAGGCACTTGTAGGAAGCATAAGGTAGTTTTKTTCTAGGAGATGGATGGAGTCAACAAAGACCAATAATTGTTGGCAGTCAACTTGAATGGGTAGAACGAAGACCAAGTGACTTGGGTGGTGTTCACTTTCCTTTGGTATGGTACATTGGATGAGGCAAAGTGCACCTTGGTGACTTGTGGATGCTTATACGAYAACTCAGAGATATGGGAGGGTCGTTGGTTCAGGTCGACAGAAGTATTGGTTCAAACATGCCTAAGACATGAAAGTTCTTTAAGGTGACTCATTCAACATGGAGCACTTTGTACAGTTTGTTGGGACATTTGAGGAGTGTAGGCAGTGTGTCCATGTTGGTCACACTCATCACATATGTTGAGTTGCAGAGAGGTGACTTGAAAGAACGAGGTGAGTTGAGGAATTGCCTTGGCTTGGAGGAATGTACGAACAAAACATAGTTACCGAATTAATGAGAACTGTGGCCTCAAAACGAGAAATCTGGCCCAAAAAACCCATATTTTTGCATTAAAAACATCAAAATCAACCCCCAAATCAAAAAGTGGTGCTACCAGTAGCACCATTGTTTTAAACAAGGTCAAAATTACAACAATTTTCAAACATGGCCTTCAAAACTTAGACAGTAGCTTAGAAAAACCTTAAAATCAGCACCTAAAAAAAAGATGTTTTTGAAAAAAAAAAACCTTTTTCAAAACATTAAATTTTGAGATCATTTGAAATCGTATTTTTATCACTTGGTACCATTAAAACCAAAACCTCAAAATCAACCATCAAATTGAAAAGTGTTGTTACCGATAGCACCCATTCTAAAATTGGGGTATGAAAATGACACATTTTTATAATGTGGTAAAAGAACTCATCATTACTGTAAACAAAATCATAAAATCAACCCTTAAATGTTTACATTTTAAATCTTATTATCACACAAAGCACAAGGTAGTACATAATGTCATGAAAATATCACAATATACTTTAAAAATTCAAAGTTACTTATATACATACTTTAATAATTTGTTACTTATAATAATAAAAAAGTAAATACAAGTTACATTGAATGAAACATAAATAATTTCTTAAAAGTATTGTTACATTGACCATATTCAAAACATATGAGCTAAGAAATTTTATTATATTATCCATAATAAAAAAACGTATCATTCATAAAACATAACAAAAGATTCATAACTTCATGTAAGATCATATGTAAGTTCAATGCTCATTTCAATTACCATACAAACATCATATGGATCAAAAATGCATAAAATGTTTCATACACATATTCAAATTGACTCATGGTTTCTGAAATACCATCAGAGTCTACATTATCTTCAGATGAATGTTTGGATGAAGATGTAGATGATCCATACTTTTCTCTATTGTCGATGAATGCACCATCTGAGTCTACATGCATGCCCAACATTTCAGATGTCAAATGCCTTTTAGATCTACGACTAGGTTCAGCAGATTCCCATCTTGCATTTATTTCTTGTGGCAGCAACCTCTTGATAATATTTGTTGTCTTGGAGTGAAGAGTTCCTCTCTTTGTCAAATTGAAGTCATAAACAAGTATGTCAACATCATCTAATTTTAAGAGGTCAGTGCGATGACGAGTTGTATTTTGACCCTTTCCTTTTCTCTTTCTATTGACATGTTTCTCAACCAACATCTCTAGCTTGTACACGCCATTGAATGGGTGTGTAATTTTTGCATACCAATGCACTTCAATTGCAATAACATCATCATTTTCTTTCTCAATCTTCATAATCTTTCCTATCCAGAATGGATAACCATGTGGATCTTCAGTTGCTAAAATTGCAATCATACTACCCTCCTTAATATCTTGTACTGAACCCCTGTAAAGGTATTCCATGGCTTCATGTTGTGTACGTGACCTTCGTGAACCAATATAAATTTATCTTTCCTCTGCTTGTGTAAACTCATTAGCACCTTGATATTCTTGTTGAACTTCAACAATGTTTGTTTCTTTAGATTCGTTTGGCATATTGTGTGGCCAATGAAATGGAGTTCTCAACATTGTATCTTCATTTGTTGAGCTTGAAATTATGTCACTTTGACTATCGAAAAAAGACTCCCACCAAACAGAATCAACAACATCAAAGTACTCATATGTATCCTTAATGGACTTTTTAATTTCTTCCAGGAATTCAAAATAATCTGCATCTTTATTACGCCTCTGTGCACTATGGATTTCAGCAACTGATTGTAAAAATAATAACTTTGATGAAAAAATTGGACAATCTGGAATGAACTTCAAAAATGATAAACCTGATGAAGGCCCCCATTCTATAGTAGTTGAATATTGCTTTCCCCATATAAGTGTTTTCCCATCAATGTTTTTGAAATAAAATTGATGTTGGAAGCTAATGTCATTAAGTTTCTCAATACATTTTTCTTCATGATGCGATCGCTGAATAAATCTCCCCATGTCAACAGTTTCTTCTAATATATGAAAAACAGGCTCTAGAATGTATGTTTTCTTGATACATTCAATCAATGATGGTAGACTTCCAACATTTTTCCTCTTCAATGTTATTGAAAAACGACTGAACATTTGATCAATATGATCATGAGTGTGTCCAACAAGAAGGAAACCAACTTTCACCTTTTGAAATATTCTCATTTCAACAAGCATGCTTAGATATCCAAACACAATTTGATTTTTATTTTCATGAATAGTGTTGTCCAACTATAGATAGAGAACTTGAGGAAGATTTCTAGACTAGTGAGTGAGCACATGATGAATTATGGTGATGGTTAGATTTTCATCATTATGGATATTTGGAGTTGTGAAGTAAACCCTTGGACACATTTGTCCATTGAAAACCATACAACCAACCAAATGAAAATGAATGAAATTCTCTTCCTGTAAATTTTTGGGTGTACGGACAAAATGTGGTAGAAGTGTTTTCTTCTGGTCCATGCCATCAATTATCATACCTAAATATTTGTTTGGATCATCATAACACTTCTTCCGATGTATGTACGACTTTTTTCAATCACTTGATTATTGATTCCAATGTTCTTGAAGTGATTTGACTATGGAATTTGCACATGACATAAAATGAAAATATTGATCTTATGTTTTCATAGTTGATAACTATTCAATTTTAAAAAAAAAATAGTAAATACATACCTCTTTCTGCCCCTTCAAATTTATCTCTTCTTGATTTAAGAGTAGCACTATACTACAAATCCCCATCCTTGACTTCTTAGGAATACAAATATTTTTGAATTGTTTCTTCCATATTCTTGTAAAATATGCATATGTAATATAATTACCATTTCCTTCAATACCTTCATCATATCCTTTGTACAAGTTGTAGATTTCCCTCCTTGAAAAATTATCTGGAATATGTATTGTGTCTCTATCCGGCATACACTCTCCATGTTTGGAAAAGAAATCATGCATCCATGACAATGTAGTGTTTGTGAATGGCCCACTCTCTCGTCCACGATGTACCTTTGAATAAAATGATGAATATTTTTCCAACCTTGTATGAATTCTTGATAGACGAAGATTACCAATTGAGTGAATTTTTTTGAAATACTTTCTGCAAAGTAAAATATTCCCATTGCGATAATCATATCTTGTATTAGTGGATATCATGCACCCCATCAAATATGAATTTTGCATGCTCTTATTCATTGACGAATATGTATTCCTTTTATTCAAGGCATACATGTAGTCCATGCTTTTCAAACCATTCTTTTGATAACATTCACTTGAAATCAATTCACTTATGGAAATTGATTTATTGAGAAATTCTTTCCTAGACCTTGTATAACTAGAATAATTTGGATTGATATAAAAAGGTCTAATCCTGGTCCTAGACACAATGTTTCTTTGCAATGTCTCCACTATTTCATCATCCTCACTAGAATGATTTTCCTTATCACCCCAAGGAGTATCAAGCAAAACATTTTCAGAAGACTGAACTAGAGAATGTCGATCACCTTAATTTGTTACAGTCGAATGATTGAGAACATCATCATCAACATAATCATTTGGAGGAAACTCATCATCAACATTGTGTCCACTATTGACATAATCATCTTCATTGCTTTCAAAATCCCCACTTGAGTGAAAATTTTCACCATCTTGCTTAATGCCTTGAAAACCTTCATCGATATCTTGAAAATCCTCACTTGGAGGAAAATCAACATCAACGTTGTTGATTTTTAATTTATCACTCGGGAAAGAGTGACCACCAATGGCGTAATCATCTTCACTACTTTGAAAATCGCCACTTGAGAGATATTCTTCATCATCCTCATTACTGGCTTGAATATCCTCACTTGGAGGAAATTATTCATTATCCTCATCGATACTTTGAAAATCCTCACTTGGAGGGAAATCATCAACACCAACATTGCCTCTTTTAAATTCCTCTATCGAGAAAGATTGTCCAGTATTTTCATAATCGTCATCATTACTTTTAAAATCCCCACTTGGGGAAAATTCTTCTTCATCCTCATTCGTGCCTTGGAAATTCTCACTTGGAGGAAACTCTTCATTAGTACCTTGGAAATCCTCACTTGGAGGAAACTCTTCATCAGTACCTTCAAAATCCTCACTTGGAGGAAATTCATAATCACCAACATTGTTGTCTTTAAATTCCACACTCGGGAAAAAGTGTCCATCGTTGTCATAAGCATCTTCATTGTTTTTAAAATTTCCACTTGAGAGAATTTCTCCATCATTTTCATTGGTGCCTTGGAAATCTTCATCGGTACCTTGAAACTCCTCACTTAGAGGAAAATTTCCATCCCAATCATTTAAACGTTGATCATAGTCTCCACTTTGACCTACATTTTTATTATTTTCATTACTATTAAACTATTGACTAGATTTATCACCATCATATTCTTCCTCTTCATCATCGGTGCCTTCAAAGTCCTCTGATTTAGGATTTTCATGAAGAACATGTTGAATAAAATTCATTGCCCCATGATGAAAATTATGACTAGCTGAAAAAAATGATGCATCATTTGCATTACAAACATTCCTATGGCATTTCCTAGTCCCAACAGAAGAGGTATGCGAACAATTTGATGATGTCTTAGAAATAAAATCTTATTTATCTGACGAAGTCATCCCCTCTCTCTGAGAACATAGAATTATATAAATGCTCACCCTCCCTATGACATTATTATAACATGCATAATGATCTTTTCCCTCTAAATGACCCTCCCAAATATATATATATATATATATATATATATATAATTTCCCCCCAAAACCCCCAAAAAAAATATTCCCCAAAATTTCACCCCAAAATATTCCCTCCAAAATTTCTCCCCAATTTTTTTCGCTAATTTTCCCTTAAAAATTAAAAACAATGTTTACTCCCTTATTTTGTTATGTACATGTTAAATACAATATTTATCATGTTTATTTATTTATCCCACATTTATTAAACATATTGAAGATCCATGTAATTTTAGGTATATATGTAGACAATATACCTATTTTTTATTTATCCCACATTCGTTATATTAACAGTAATTTATATCATTTGTGTTATATATACAAAGTCTTGTTTTATCTTTTTATATTGTGTTATATCTTGGGCAGTGCTTGTTTTAGGATTTGGAGCAAGCTACAAGGCAAAAACATCGTTTGGAGCAAGCTACAAGGCAGAAACATCAAGAAGACATCCAAGGACAATCTAGCATTTCAGAGGTTAGTTTTTTCTTAAATTCTTACAATTTACCAAAACAACAATTATAAGATTATCTTTGAATCACATAATATTTTTTCATGCGAAAATTAAAAAACCTTAAATTTATTTAGATGTTTTCTACTTTTTTCTAAAAAAATACCCAACTTTTTAAAAAATTTGAGACTTTTTTCAAAAAAATTTAACAAAATCCTTAAGATTTTTTGAAAAAAAAAAGTCAATTTTAGGTATAATTTAAAAAGAATATATAGTTTTTTTATTGGTTTTTACTTAAATTTTATTAGTTTTGGCCCATGGTGGTCATTAGGCAATGTTTGTGCCTTAGCCGCGGGGGGTTGGGGTGATGCCCGACATCACCCTAGCCCAGCCAAGCCGTGGGTAGGCCCACGGCTTGGCCCCAGGGCTGGCCCCCCGCGTCTAAGTCACGGTCCACGATCCTAACATAAGCCCAATAAGTCCATGGGTCTATTTTTTTTTACATATGGGTTAAAAAAATTAATTTTTTTTTAAATTAGTTTTTATATTCAATGTTGTGTTTTTTAGTTTATTATAATGTGAAAGGCCTAATTTTTTTTTTAATCTTAATATAGGAAAATGGCAGGAAATAGATTATCTATGAATATATATGGATCATGACCTGCAATAATGACATCCAAAAATGCAACTGGAACCTCCATGAACGTTAGGAAACAAAATGATAGCTTAACACCTGAGCTATAAAAGGCAATGAAGAATGTTAGAGAGTGGAAATTTGTGGAAGGTGAAAACAAACAAGAATATTATTGGTTTGTTAAAGACAAGAAAGGAAACAATGGAGATCATATATATTTGTATTGTGTTAAATTAGAACATGTGCAAGGAAATTATCAGGCACTTGGCTTGTTACAAGATATATGTTTAGTGCTAGCCACAGATATTGTTTATGCACTTGTCAAACAAGGGAGAACTTATATCAAGTTTAGATATTGTTTCAAATTAAGCAATTATAACAAGAATGAATATTTTTTCAGAATTATGTGCATTCATCGTTGATGACATTGAGAAAGGCAATGTAAGTTTTTTATTTCTATTTTTGTATCGTTTATTATTTTTAGTATCATGCTAATGTTTTAATTTTATTTAACATGAAAATGTTATATTTTATTTTTACAATATTTTGTTGAACGACTTTCACATATGTTAGTGGGGATTTACTCTACAGAGAATGATATCATGGATGTCATCAACGCTTTTCATATTGAAAAGACACAAGAAGGAAGGAAAAAAAAAACATAAAGTAATGGAGGTTGAACTTGCAAGAGTAGACACAGAAGAACATCAAAGAAGAAAGAAAAATCGCCATTCTAGAAATCCTAAAAGGGTTACATTTGAAAATGAGGAAACTCCAAATGAATATTTTATTGAGATTGGTCCCAATGAGGTTATCACTCGTTTTCACAAAAAGAACAAACAAAATAAATGCAAAAGAGCGATGGTTGATGATGAGTCTATTTCTATTGATTATGAAGAAATCATTGATTTAGATGAAACACATTTAAATCATAAGAGGAAGAAAAAAAATGTTGATAATGTTCAAGAAGCCATCGTTAGCTCAAAGTATTATAGTGAAAGTCATAAAGGTAGCAGAAAAATAATAACACCATGTGTTGATCTAGATGATGGTATTATGAAAACAACACAAAATGTCATTCGAAATATGAGGATGATAAACTTAGTTGATGACAGCCACACATTTCAGTTGAATGTGAAACAACTTTATAAACCCACAGAAGGGTAGGAAAAATATCAAATTAGAAAACCGCATCACTTGCATATTCACAATTTGAAAGCATTGATTAGGTACAATCCATATGCACATGTGGTTGACTACCTAGTTCTTGTTGACCCAATGGAAATTCCTACGAGGAAAAAAATTGATAGATCAAAATGTTTTGACTACAGATATTATGTGATTGGAGGAAATTATTCTACAAAGGCTAGAAGAGAATTGATGCAAGAATATCCCAATAATCCTCTTTTTGAGATAGTCAAATGCATAATTTATGTTGGTTTAACAAATTCAGAAGAAAAGTTACTAGAATGGGATCATAACACAGACAATGAGTACAAAATGTCTATGACCTTCATTCAAAGGGCGAGATTTATCCATAATGAATTTTCTGAAATATGCCACGGGGAGAGATCAAATGTTAATGTTAAGTTTTGGAAGCAATGTTGTATGGAAATAGGATTCTCACTTGATGATGAAAATACAAAAGAAAAATATCGCAAAGGAAGTGATATATTTATCGATGTGGATAACTATTTTCAATTGGGATTTAGAACTGGACAGGTATGGGATTTGATAGATGAGATCTTCACCCTATGGGAAAATCTTAGTATAAAAAATCAGAGAGTTAAGAAGGCTAAACCATTGATATGTGGCATAAGTAAGACAGGTCCTGACATAAAAATTATTCCTAGTGATATGACTATAATACCTTGGAAATCAATACAAGGAGTGAAGGATGATAAACTTATCATAACTATATTATCATGTGTTAGGTCGGGAGAATTGTCAATGGAAGAAATGTGTGATGAATTTAAAAAGTAAGTCTGTTGAATTATTTTTATTTATGTTAGGACAAGAAAAATTATTTTTTCAATTTAACATTATTTTTGTTTTATTTAGTCACAAGGTGTATATGAAAATACAAGGTCAAGATGTTTAATGAAGAAAGTCGGGATGATGTTAAACTCAACTATCGAGATTCAAGCTCTTCGGCAGTATTGAAACATTTCTTTGTTGCATTCAAAAAGGTATGTTGATTTATTGCATTCATATTATTCGTTTGTAATTTAATTTATTTATGTTTTAATAATTATAGATATATAACTATATGTTTGTTTGTTTTATTAAAGATGCCAAAGAAGAATGCAGATGGAGTACCTGAAACTTTCAAAAGTTTTATTCAAAAAGTCAAGTTTGAAAGAGAAAGAAGGAGACGTGTTCAAAATGTTCAACTTGATTACACACTTGATCACTACATTTGGAATGGGCTCGACACTGTTCAATATAAAGTGATATTAGGTGATTGTGAAAAACTTGCAAATATTGTTACTAAAAAATAATACTCCCTAGTTATTGCAGATATCTCTCATGGTTATAATATCCAAAACATTGGATATGATACTGAGCCTTATACTTACCAAGATTTCAATAAAGTGGTTATGGGATTTACAGAAGTTACAACATCACCATTTTTTAGATTTCTAGTATTTCATTCAGACACACAAGGATGCAGTTTATTTGGTAAGATAATGAAAATGTATGTTTAGCAATTAAGATTAGAAAACAATTTTATTAATTCACAAGTTAATTGAATATTCACTTATTTATGTTACAGGCACAAGCCTAATATTCAGAGCTCCAAGAAAGAATCATTTAAACGTGATTTTGAGAGTATACATCTTGCAACCTGGACAAAAGATGATTCTTATAATTATAGTATTGCCAATGCAAATGATGGAGAAACTCTTAGTAGTATATTGGTATACAATGTTGTGGTTAGAAAGGTAACATATGAGGAAAAAGATTTGAAAGGAGAGATGATTAACATTTATCAAAAACCACAAGCATTAATTAATTATTTTATAGATAAATTTTCAAATGAAGGGTTTTGAGTTTTGGATTTGTTCTTGGGTTCAGGTAAGAATTGTGATCTAATATTTATGAAATCATACTTCAATCTTATATTATTTTTAATTTATGTCTTTTTACAGTATCTAACTTCATTATTTATTTTGTATTTGGTGATTAGGTACAACATTAGCGTGTTGCCTACAGAAATGAAGGAATTGCATAGCCATTGAAAGTGACCCAATGCAGTGCAGTTTTATTCAACAAAGAATTAATGTTATTCTATCTCTTCCAGATGAAATGCAAGAAGTTGGCTTGAGGAAAGGAGATTCTAGTGAATCAAAGGTGGAAAAATTGTCAAAGGAACCTCAAGTACCATTAGGAGGAATGATTGGAAATGATCACTTTGGATAACTTGCAGATATCAAAGAACCAATGGAAGAACAAAATGACACAATGGAAGCACAAAATGATGTCGAAGAAAATGATAATGTGTCTGTTGAGAATGATGAATTTGGGATATATGATACTATTGATTAGTTTAAAGATGCCTTTGAAGACAATGCTAAATTTTGCAAATTTTTGATGAGTTATAGCTATAATGATTTAACTTTCATATTTTAAAATAAGAATAAAGATGTATCTATTATTGTTTTGTGATGAATCTTTTTATTGTTTTTTTTTTCGTTTTATTTGTATGTGAATCACTATACATTGGAAAATTTTATTAAATGTTGTCATTTTTTTACTTCAAATGTATAAAAATATGAAAGAAAATGATAATTTTTTATAAAATTTAGACTTTTTTTGTTCAATTATGGCCATAAAAATGTTTTATTTGACATGTTATTTTAAGGAATATGTACCAAAATGTATAAGTTTTTTATTATATATGGCTATAAAATGTGTATTTGTTTGCTAAATATTCAAAAATAGTGTTATTTAATTTAAAAAAAAAAAAACGATTTATTGAAGTAAAGGTAAACAATGTGTTAAAAATAATGTTTCTCACCATATTTAAAAAGTATGGAACAATAAATTAATTAAGGAGACAAAATTATATGCAAAATCGTAACTTCAAAAAGTAAATGGTAAAAAATATTTTTAAGATTGAAAGAAACATGAAAAAAAGACTAAAAACACCATTGAATAAAAATATATATATATATATATATATATATATATAGAGAGAGAGAGAGAGAGAGATGAAAATAGATNAGAAACATGAAAAAAAGACTAAAAACACCATTGAATAAAAATATATATATATATATATATATATATAGAGAGAGAGAGAGAGAGATGAAAATAGATGAAAAATAAGCATATAAAAAAATAATGTGGAAACATTATGGATCGAAAAATTTTAAATATTAAAAACCACCTAAAAACGGAGGGGGGGTGCTACCAGTAGCACCATTTTTAAAAACGAGTAAAAAATTGGACCCCCAAAAAAAAGAGAACTCTGTAGAGTTCTTGTTAAGTTGATAATTATGTTACAACAGATTGCAGGATGAAAAGATTACTTGGACATGGGTGTTTCTCTTGTCTTTGGCAACACAGTTGAGGGTGAAGCCTAAGCATTCTAAGGCATAGAGAGGTAGACGCGGCAGCATGACCAGGTGATGAAGTAGTGAGACAAAGGCAGTCTGGATGTACGGTTCTTGGTGTAGATGGGACTTTTCATATCCGAAGAAGCAAATGAAGATAGGGAGAATTCGACCAAGGAAGCCAGACTTGTGGACTTGATCACAGTAAGTCACAAGGACAAAATTGGTTGGATGATGATTTTCCTTGACTCTTCATATAGTTGGATGCGGTGCACACTATGTGTAGAAGATTGGCTAATGTGCCATGAGGTGGGAAACAGAGTCAAATTGTCGTGGATGACTTTGTTTTGGGGTGACTTCATAGTACAACAAGGTGAGGGGTGACCTTACTTTGGTCTGAGGTTGTTGTGTGGATGAACCAAATTGTGGAAGGAAGTGACCAATTTGTGCATGAGGGTGTGTAGACTCAAGGAGTGTGACGGTTGGATTGGCCATTCAACTAGTTCACTACTTGGGCGAGAACAACAACACGACAAGTCAGTTGAGAGTAGGGGCACTCCAAAAGGTTCGAAGTTAAACAATTAGACATTGTGGAGGAATTCCTTGATGAAGATTGTATGTGGCATTAGTAAGGCAAGGGTGGACACTTTCCTTAGTCTTTGGAGTTAGACGGAGTGACAGAGAAGAGTACATAAACAACTAAGTTTAGACATGGGGAGGCACATCTCAAGACTTGGACACGACAGTTGGATTGATCACCAGACTAGTACAGAACTTGAGACGTGCGATGTGCAGAGACATGAAAAAGTTGGTTGAAGTATGAGAACACAATAAGATCACAAGAGTTCAACACTTACACGTTTTTCATGAGGTTGTAGTAGCAGTTGAGGCAGCAACAACATCATAGAGTGTGATCATCATAGCAAGATAGAGGGAAGCTTATACATTACAGACATAGTTGGGGAAGAGATGTCATTCCACAATTGCGAATAGATTGGTTGCACACAACTTTGGGTAGTGTGGATGGTTGCACAGGTTGAGGATGATTGCAATGCGAGTTGGAAACTTGGGGTTTCCACTTCACAAGGAAACTTGGGGTTTCCAGTTGGCACAAAACTTGGGGTTTCTAGTAGACTTAGTTGTGATGGGGGGAATGAGTTCACGCTGAGACTTGGAGATCGCATATTTTTTTAATGATGTCAAGGATAGCAACGACTTGAGGTGGGGGAGGATGTAAGGTATTTGACAAGAAGGGTGAGGAGACCCTCGCCTAACTCCTCAAGGAGACAGAACTTGGGGTTGCTTCGGCACCCAAGAGTCGCACTAGTAGAGAAAGTGGGTACCTTGGGCATGCAAACGTGTCAAGGGGCTTTCTCAAGCATGGGGAAAAACATTAGGCGGAAGTGACCAAGAGAAGGGGCGTCAGCATGAGAAGCGCACCAAGGTTGGGGCACATTGGTCCCAAGGGATGCGTTGGTTGATGGGCGCACATGTTCGTTTTTGCACACCGGATCTACAAAGGGGCACGGAAATTCATTTCGACGTGATGGTTCGCAAAGGGGTGTTACAAAGCCAAAGTACTCGACAATTCGCGAGGGTGACCTTTGGATTCCATATAAGAGAATAAGAGCACAACACCAAGGAAGGATATTGGCACAACAAGGAGACCAAGATTAGCTCTATGATTCTGAGGCAGACTTGGACGAAGAGGGGAGAGCTCCCTCAAGGAGCCAATTCACTCCACATGGGAGGAATTATGTTGCCTTGAGGTGATTCTATGGATAGAGTTGAGCGACCTTATTTTGAGATGATTTTGGGTAAGTCTTGTCGCAAGTCTGAGTGAGGAAGCTATGAGGCAGAACTGCAGGTTTGTGTGAAGTCTTGTGACAGAGAAGAGATGGTGAGTCTGTGATGGACGCATGTTTGGGGTGATCCACAAGAGTTGAAAAAGTTTTACAACAAACGAGTCTTGTTGTGACGAATCTGTGTATGAGTGTCTTGGTGAGGTGAGGCAAGTCTTGTGACTCTGCCCAAGTTGTAAACCGAATCAATAGTGTTTATATTGTAATTGTTTCGCAATAATAAGACTTAGTTCGGTGTTAGGCACATTTTGTGCCACCCACACTATATTTGTGTGTCTGTTGTTTGTTTTGTGCAAGTGTTCTCTTCGTTTCTTGGATGTATGCTTAAATGACTGAGTGTTAAGTTGTTAACAAGATTGTCTAAGTATACAAGTGAGTTGCACTAGAGTAGGAGTGTGACTCACTCGTAGCCTAGAAAGAAGTATGGGTGTGCTCTGGATGAAGAGGTGTAGTATAAACAAAGTATCATTGGTGTTTCCAAGCAACCAAGTGAGAAGCATCGTGGCGTCACACGCTCTCAAGAGGTGCACGATCACAATATTCGAGTAGGAATCCTTTGGGGACGTGATAAGTACCCTCAATGACCATAATGTGGACAAAAACAATTTGAAGCCTTCAACATGCTTTCTCCTTCACAATACTTTTACAACACTTCAACTATGTTTTAAGGAAAACATTATTGGAAACAATATTCAATGACCACTTTTTGCTTGCACTAACTTGAAACTCAAGTATAGACCAATATCACCTTGTGTAATATAGACCAATATCACCCCATAAATAAATAACAAAATGTCATTGATCTCCTTATTCAAATTTCAAGATGAATCAAATCCTTAAGGCAAATAATAATAATTACCAAGATATTACAATAGAACCCCTTAAAATGAACAAGATGTTCTATACTTCAATTACAAAAGTGAAAAAGTAAACCCCATTCAACTAGTGAAGGTTTCAAATTTATACCAACACTTCAAATTACATCAACCCTTATAAGTCCCACTTTCTTAATGATGGCACAAAGCTTTGATATATTTATATTTCAAATTTTGCAATATATTTATATTTCAAATTTTGCAATAAAACTTTTACAAGTATCTATGACCTACCCCACCCATGCTAACTTTTTTATTGCCTCCTCCTCCACGTGATTTTAGAAAATTAAAAATAATATGTACACACAAGTATCTATGACCTACCCCCAACCCCCGCTAACTTTTTCAATACCTCCTCCTCCACGTGATTTTAGAGAATTAAAAATAATATGTACACGACCAAAAATTTATGAGTTAATTCTTCTACTTTTGGAGATAATGCTCCCACTTGCTTTGTAAGTATTAAAAGAATGTGCACTATGAGATGCTTATGAACCAAATATGAAAGTGCACAACTTCAAAGGTGCACTACTTGAAAGAATGCACACTTACTATATTAAATGAAAAGGCACTTATGAGCATGTGTTGGAGATGGTTGTCCAGAGGAGAAATGTGAGTGCACTGAAGATCACGTTGCTCGCCAAATGTGAAGGAGATCACGTTGCAAATTGACGAAGACACATGGATCAAAGGTTGTAGAGGAAAATCAGATCGTGATCAACCATTGTCAATTGCACCATAGATCTAATACAAACTCAGACTAACATCTCTTATCTAATATGGAGATGCTTACTACACAGTTGCTTTTAACTTATGAATCTCTCATACCTACATGGAGGCTTAGAAAATGAGATTTGTCTTGCCAACAATTTAAAGTGACAACCATACTTTATGGAAAGTCTTTGTTGAGTGAAAACAATTGCGGCCTTTTGTCTTCTTGTCTTCTGTGGATGAAACATGTTCATTCTTCCATCGACGATCCATAGCATCACTTGATCTACAAACAATTATATCATTTAGTGTGGTCGTCTTTCTTCACAACATTGGCATTTTTATCATGGCTCATCTGTTAGAATATTATGGATGTGCTCGTTTTACCATAGACTATCACTATTGTCACCCAACCATAGGTCGAAGCCACCCTTCGAGCACCTTAAACTTGATAGAGAATCACTCTGGAAGCAAACCCTAGGCTAGATAGCCAAACAAAGGGTTGCACGCCTTTCTCCAAGGATAGCGCACCAAACAAGAGTTGATCAGATAGTCCAAACCATAACCAAGAGATAGTCCAAGCCAAAACATAATCTTCTAGCTGCAGCAGTTGCAACGGCATCTCTCCTCCAAACTTGCACACAAACTGGCTAACTGCGGTGCGCACAAGTGAGCTCTGCAGTTCTGAGAATGCCTGCCAGAATGAAGACTAGCCTCCTGTATTTATACTAATTCTGGCTAACTGCTTGGGTCGACTTCTCATTCTGGGTACCTATTTACTCAGTATATAATATTTTTTCTGGCCGACTTCTTCTCTTGGAAGCTAATAACCTAATACAAATTATCCCCTTGAGTTGACTTGTCTTCTAGGGTTATTATCCAACTCATTAAGGTTTCTTCTTGCTTCCCGAAATATTCTATTCTCGACAAGTTTACACATGGAGGTAAATACCTCATGCATCTACCATACTATCAACACTCCCTCCTAGCTAGGGAGGTATTGAGGACAATGGTCTTGAGCACAAACATACCATTGAATTAGTAGCATCATCATAGTCGTACATACTATCTCAAGATTAGATCATGAGCATCATCATCATTATCAATGTCATCAACTGCATCATCTATCAAAACCATACTCCATCTGAGTAATCAAACATGATGCTAGATAAGTCAGTCACTCCATAGAGTGACACAAAAACCATTCTTCTAATCTGGACATATGTCCGAGAAGAATAGATGTCCTGGACTATTTTCCGTCTGAGAAATTTATGTCCATTGATCATCCATCTAGTTGATAATCATTTCCAACGCTACTTATAGTCTTCAAGGCAATTGGAACAATATCATTTAATAGAACACAATTGTATCTATCGATAGTAGTACACAATTACAATCCAGTGGTACACTACCACACCAAGTAGCACACAGATACTTGATCAATGAAATATAATCACAATCAGTGGAACACATCCACCACAGTAGAATACATCTATTGTCCAGAGACATACAGTTTCCATAAAAATCATCTGATATCAACCTGCATAGAAAACATTGTTATGATATAAACGGAATCATCTGGGCCATTCTTCCAATCACAACTGTGAGATCTGGAAGAGCATCTGCCCTCAGAAAGTCAAACATCAATGATGAGCTATCTGGACTAATCTTCTCAAGGAAGGAAGAATAATTGTCTCGATTTCTGAGCCTGGACCATTCCCCACCCTGGGTCATTCCTCCGGCACTAAACAAAGTGAAACCTAGAGAGAATGAGTCTGCCCTAGGGAATGTTTGTCCCTGATTGTTGAACCTAGACCATTCACCTATCTAGGCCAGTCCTCCAGCACTAAACAAAGTGCAACCTGGAGAGAATGAGTCTGCCCTAGGGAATGTTTGTCCCCGATTGTTGAACCTAGACCATTCACCTATCTAGGCCAGTCCTCCAGCACTAAACAAAGTGCAACCTAGGAAATGACTGTCCAGACCATTTCCTAAGGAAATGACTGTCCTGCACCAACCTCCAAAACGGACCATTCTTCGAAACTGCTCACAATTGTGAACTTCGAAAGAATGATTGTCCGGCGAGGTGGACCAGTCTTCTTGATTGACCATCAAGAAAAGAGATTATCCTAGACCATTCCCCATGTTAACCACAATGGGAAATCATTGTCTATGGTACATCAGCAATCCATCAAACCATTTTCATTACAAAAATGACCGTTCGATCTGGACCAATTTCCGAACTGGAAAATGCCTGTCCGTCAGAAATCTCAACCCACTTTCTGAATTGGAAAGGAACTGCTCATCCTGGACCATTTTTCGAACTGAAAAATGATTGTCCATAAATCAATAACACATTAGTGCTCCCTCCCAACCTGGGAATCATCTCTTCATTTTTCAATAAGGAAGTCGTCTCCACGAGCTCCAGCTTGAATACGCAAACTCTTTCATCTTGGATAGAAGCTTTACCAAAATATCTGCTTATTTGCTCATTTGTGGAGATATATATTGGAGAACCACTTCTCTTTTCTGGACTTCATCACAGAGAATGTAATGCTTGATCTCAATGTACTTCGGTCTTTCTGGAACACTGGTTTTCTTTGAAGGCTTCATATAACTTTGATCATTATAGTATATCATAGTTGAATTCAGCTCTTTTGTTTCCTGCTAGCTCATAACATCGTGGCAAGGCTTAAACTGGAACATATGTGGCACTTCTTCTCTCATCATGAGGTCTTTGTCATAGACTGGCAATACATCATCCTGATCTTTTGAGTAATCGTTCTGATACAATATCTCTGTTATAGAAAGTCTTCACCACGCTTTTGTTGTGCATTGGAGGTTCTCCACCAAGTTGTCTTCTTCCATCTGCATACAAGGGTCTCTTTCTAGTATACCTCAAAGCATTGAGGTTGCTCTACATACGCGCTTTGTTCAATTATTCTGGAGAATAGTCTTTGCATTCATCTGATGTCAATTCCAACCTATGGATATTGCGGAATATATAATGGCTCATGTAAAGATATGTATGGTTTACTGGAACAAGTAATCATCATAGTCTTCTCCCTCCATCTGGGAGAACCTCTAGTTCTGGATCTCGCAATGCTTACATTCATAAGTCTTTCATACATTGTTCCTCATCACAACTTTCAGTACCTCTGCGTGATTGCTTTTAGTGAGTTCATATCAGGCTGGTAATCTTGTGATTCTCGATACAATGACTGGTTGTTCTGGCTTCTCTTTCTTTTTTGGAATCTTCATGTTCTTCCTCATGTTTCTATTTAGATCTTGGGTCCATGGAGTTTTCTATAGATTCCATGCTCTGAAGATTCCAGCTTCTTCCTTTTATTGTAGGATCATGGATGTGGATGGATAACCAGGGATACTTTAAGGCTTCTTTTCGAAGAAGACTTCTTCTAAAGTCAAACTGAACACGTATTGTTTTTCATAGCTGCTACCATGGATATACTTTATCATCTTCAATGGATCATAGGGTTAGCTCCCTCCTAATCCTTGCTTCATGTATGAATGCATGCTCTTATTTTGGTAATATATAATCGGCTCCCTCCATCTAGGAGAGTCCATGCTTTCGTCTTCATCCTTATTGCCTTCTGCAAAGTGTTACAAATATTTTTCCAATTTCCTCTTGATTGTTGACTTCTTTCTATCTTTACTTCTTCTAGGTTTCTTTCTAATTTTGGCTTATCTTGTAGCTTGTCTTATAGTCATAGTGATAGCATTCCTTATCTTGTTGTTCTTCCATAAGTATAGTTTCTCTTTGAACATATTATCTTCTAAGAAATAGATATGCAAGATATCTACCGAAAACATGGTATGTACAAGAACTATGAAGAGTATTTTACCTTTTCTTAGAAGAAGAAGTTTGTTTTGTCCTACTTGGATTTCTTTGAGGGTTCCCTTTCTTCGACAACTGATGCTTCATGTGTTTCCTTCCTTTTCTTTAACTCGAGACAATGATTCTTGTAGTGACCATACTTTTGACAATTGAAGCATTGTATCCTTGACATATCTTTCTCTTGATTTATTTTCTTCCTAGAGCCAAACTTCCTTTTGTTCCTGAAATTCTTGAACCTTGTTGTGAAGGATTGATCATTGTACTTCTTTTGGGGTTTCTCTTTTGCACTGATCCTTGACTCTTCTTGAGCACAGCAAGTCCAAAGTTCTTCAAATGTAGGATACTCCTTCATTGTGTTCATGCTTGCGGCAAATGCATCCCACGTCTTGGGAAAACCATTGAGTACTATGTTTACCAATTCCTTCTCTGAAATGATCTCTTCAATAACTTGTATTTGATATCTTAATTGAGATATTCTCACAGAGTATGATGTTATGATGTCATCATCATTCATCTTCATGTCACGGAGCTCATTCTTTAGACTCATTACTTGTCCAATGTTTCTAACTGAGAAGAGGTTTGTTAGGGCATCGTACATCTTCTTCGATGAGTCAAGATGGGAGATGTAGGGTATCAAGTGGTATTTTATAGAGTCCACTATGATACTCATGGCATTGATGTCACTGTCTTTGAACTTCTCCATAACTGCAACGTTATGCGGTTCCTTCTCTTTTCCTTCTTCAAACTCTAGTTCCACGATCTTTCCTTTCACGATATCCAACACTTTATTCTTGGCAAGGATGAGGTCAATCCTTGTCTTCCATGCTCTGAAGTTAGAAGCTCCATCTAACTTGTTTTCTGACTTCATAGAGTAAATCATGGCTGCTTTGACTTGGTCAATCCTAGATTTGACCAAAAACTCAAACTTGACGTCTCGGCTTGCTGAGAGTACCAAGAGATGCGCTAGGCTAGGGCGGACTGGTCTATCTGGAAATTAGGTCAATCTCTTCACTTAAGGTGCCTTAACGAGAGGATTAGGGTTTCTGCAACTGCACCTGCTAGTAACCCTAGCGGCAGTGCTTTGGTGACTGCTCCTGCTAGAAACCCTAGCGGCAGTTCCTCAACGAGCTTAATATCCTTATAGTTATGCTCCCTTCTAGTGGTTAGACTGAATGAAGGTGTGGGCCCATAACCTGTTAGAATATGATGGATGTGCTCGTTTTACCATAGACAATATCACTATTGTCACCCAACCATAGGCCAAAGCCACCCTCCGAGCACCTTAACCTTGACAGAGAATCACTCTGGAAGCAAACCCTAGGCTAGATAGCCAAACAAAGGGTGGCGCACCTTTCTCCAAGGATAGCGCACCAAACAAGAGCTGATCAGATAGTCCAAACCATAACCAAGAGATAGTCCAAGACAAAACGCAATATGCTCGCTACAGCAGCTGCAATGACAGCTCTCCTCCAAACTTGCGCACAAACTGGCTAACTGCAGTGCGCACAAGTGAGCTCTGCAGTTCTGAGAATGTCTGCCAGAATGAAGATTGGCCTCTTGTATTTATACTAATTATGGCTAACTGTCTGGGCCGACTTCTCATTCTGGGTACCTATTTACTCAGTATATAATATTTCTTCTGGCCGACTTCTTCTCTTGGAGGCTAATAACCCAATACAAATTATCCCCTTGAGCTGACTTGTCCTCTAGGGTTATTATCCAACTCATTAAGGTTTCCTCTTGCTTCCCGGAATATTCTATTCTCGTCAAGTTTACACGTGGAGGTAAATGCCTCTCGCAGCTACCATAATATCAACATCATCATCCATCGTAGCTCTCCATGGCTTTTTCATCAAATTTTAGAATTCAATTCCTATAGATAATTCTCATAGGTTCATTTAGGGCCTAAGAACTATAGAGCTTTGATACCATGTTAAGCAATAGAACACAAGATAAGAATTTGGCGGAAAAGTTTTTAAGCCATATTCAACACATATATTCATCCAATGATAGCAATATATAGTACATGTATTTGACCACCTCTAGATCTAGATCTCATCGATAACTTATGAGTGGATAATGACAACACCTTGTCAATAGATAAGGATGGAAACCCATAAAAAGGTGAACTCAGCCTTATGAATGTTTAGAGATTCACAATCTAACATATTGCATGTTGGAGCTCCTCGGTTGAGCTAGAGTTCTTTCATGTTTTTCCCTAGCTAGGGTTTTGGAGAGCTAGTGGATAGTACTAGACTTGAGAGAAAGTTATGGTATGTATATGAACTTCATATTGAGCATAATAATGAAGTTTTCAGAGGTCCAAAACCTGTGCAATTTCCACATTTGATTTTCAACCATATATGTTCTTCATGTTTTATTATTTATAGCTATATATGTCTTGATGATTTAACATAAGTAAAAGGACAATTTGTTGAATGACTAAACATCATCATTGAATAATTTAAGGGTTGTTTTTTTGTTGGTATAACTATTGGTTTGTTGTTGTTATAATTGTTGTAAAAGTGAATTTTCAAATCTCGATTATGTATAAGTTTCCCCTCAACACTGAAAACTTGTCTGGACGATTTAGATTGCCAAGAAGACTGGATTGTTAGAGAGTGAAATCTTGTATATTTTCTGTTGTTTATACATTATTTCATAGCAACTCTAAGGTTGAAATTCACAAGGTTAAAACACTCAAAACATCTGGTCAAAGAGGTGAGATTTATGTTTTACATTAAAAGCCATTTTGTCAAAAAAATTTGCAAGATGAGTGCATAGACTTCATAGTGTTTGGTTGGTTTAGTTTTCTTATAAACTAAGAGTTTTTGCTCGGTTTGTTATCTATCAAGAGATTCTATCCAAGGCCTAGTTGGCCAAGAGTGGACAGTCAAATGGCCTTTGTCCTATTTTCCATCACTTGAAGATAGTGAAACATATTTTATGGGAGTGTTAGTTTGTCAAATATTGCTATGTTATCTTGAGGAATAGTGTCCAATGATGCTTTAAGGTAGTATTCACTGGCATTTTGTGTCATTTCGAGGTTGTCACTCTTTGGTTTGTACTACATTCTTTGGGATGTAGCATTGCCTATGAATCTCGACCTTATTTATTCTTTGGAAAATCAAACATAAGGTTGTTTTTAATCATGAGATCAACCCTTTATCTACCTTGTGTTCTATGTAGAGGGATGAGATCTGCCATCAACACCTGGTTAAGGGCACCCTGCTTATCAAAGATGCCCATTTTTTTTATCCAACAAAGTTTTTTTATTCTATTTCAATATTAGCAATTTGAGGAAGAGGTTATGATGTCCATTGTATATACCCTTCCACCTTTTTTATTGTTTTTTGTAAACATTTTTTGTAAATATAAGGCATTTTTCAATAATAATAATAATAATAATATAATCAATAAGTAGTAATTGGTGTGCATGTGCCATGTTTATTAGGTGAGGACATTATGGGGCTTCAATGGAGAGAATAGATCAATACCATATACCCTTTTTCTAGAAAATCTTAGATTGGCCTCTTAATCTCATCATTTTCCAAGATTATTCTGCAAGAATTTAGTTGGAAATGGTGCCTCTGGAACTAAGTCAATAGAATGTTAAACATGACAATGCAAAGGTACCCTAGTGGATTCCTTTAAAACATCAATATAGTCCACAATCATGTCAAGTCAATTATATTGTAGGGTGCAAGAAGAACAATAATTGGGTTTGCACCACAGTTATGTGCTCAACTTATGGGTGTATCATCACAAGTACAAACTTTTGGGAATGATTAGTAAGTTTGTGGAATAGCTTCACATAAATCAAAGAGATCTTAAGCTTAAAAATGGAATCCAACATGTGATAGCATTGTTCTTGAATATCAATGTCATCTAATTGTTAACTAAAACATTCCATTTCCGATCACCTACATCGACACCCAACAAACAAGAAATCAATAAATTTGATATATCCATTGTTCAAATGGAAATTTTAACGATATAGGTCGATTCAAAGACCACAGAAAACCCTTTGATCACAGTGTGAAGTTGGTAAGAATACATTTTTAAATTCTTGGAATTGCAATTGTTGGATTTAGGGAAAATTTGTGCCAAAACAATGTAAGAAAGTGGGGAAGTTTAGTTGATGCTTGTCCCATGCCTCCAATATCAAGGATAGTGTATTGTCATCAAAAATCATAAATGCCATGTGTCACCTCCATACAAATAGCTTGTCCAATAATAAATTGCAAAAATGTCCAAAGGTGTCACATCATAAAGCACTCCATCCTTGAAGAGTTTGATAGCATATTCAAATCTGCATTATTGTGTAATGTGTAGTGCTTTGCCTTGGTGCAAACCATTGCAAATATTGGATGTTGGCCAAGTCAAGTGTTTTGACTGCATCATCGGTGGTTGACTTATTTTTTATTACCATTCCCCGTGATGAAAGAAGTGAATGAATAAGTAGACATACTCGTCCTTTCTAGTGAACCATTTCCTTTTCAGTTCTCATTTTTTTTTTAATTCCAATGATCTCGATCATCTTAAAATGGGCGAAAACCCCTATGGGAAAAGTTCCATAGTCAAAGATCCCATCAATCATAGGGAACTATGACTTCTAGAGAAATTCCTACCAAATTTGGGGGAGAATTTCCACTGGAAAAGAGTTGAGTTTGTCCACTTATTAATTTACTCCATCATGAAGTGGGGGGTTGCCTATTACCCACATTTGAGAATAGAAAAGTCACGCATCTTCTAGATTTAACAAGTGTGTGTTTTGCCTGCAAGGTGAGTACTTCAAAACCTACGGCTTCTAGCTCAAAGTCTGCCACTTGCCAATTGATTTTGCACTTAACAAAGTTTTGCAAACGCAATGTACCTTGTCGGAATGTATGGAACACTTATGGAAGCTTTTGCCTAGCTGGTTCTACAATCTTTATCTCTCACTACAATCATGATGCCATCCCTTGTTCTAAGATTACAAGCACTAGTCTTGCACGATTCCATCTTTGTGTTCAGAACTACATTGATTCTAATTTACAAAAGGTGAGGCATTAGAGTCCTTTCTTCACGATTTGCAAAATCATCCTTAGCACAATTCTTGTTATGGAATTTCTCTTCAAGATTGACCACAAACTGATAAGTATCCCCAAGACAATGAACACTCAAGAACTCCATCTTACTTCAAATATAAGGGTGTGTGATGCTTCAATACTTCAAGAACTTAGTGTAAGATTCATGAATATCCAACGGCGCCATGAAGCAACAAAATTCATTGGTATAGTGTTGCATAGGTTTGATCGTGTTGTTGCAATTACTACGATTTCATGTACTAGTCATCTTAATGCTTGAGTGGGTAAAACTCATTATCAAATGCTTCCATGAACTCTCTCCCTTGTCCTCGTATTGTTGGTAGTGTATCCCCACAAGTAGAGTGTGGTAGGTGCCATTTTCAATGTTGCAAGAGCCATCTTCTCCTATGTGGTGAAGTGGTTAATGATTAAGTCTTAATCTTTTGCAGCCATCCATCAAAGGCTTCTACATCAATCATGCCTTTGAAATGTGGGATGTCAACATTTACCTAAACTTTAACGTTTTGTGTCCTTCAAACAACTCAGGTTTGGATGTCTCCACTACTATAGGTACAATTCAAGGTGCAAACCATTTTAGTGATTATGCACATTGGTCATGCATATGTGCTCATCATCACTATGGTGAATCAACAAGAATGGAACAGATAAGAGTTATTAGTAGTAGAGGTGAGTTAGCGTTTCCTACCATTTGAGACCGCATCGAGAATGAAGGAAGCTTTCCACAAGGAGTTGTGGGTCTTTGAGCTTCCTATACATTGTTGTCATCACCATGTGTCTTGTCATACATGCCCTCTGTCACTGGGAGCAAGTCAATGTTTCACATGAGTAAGTGTATAGATTTATGGTGTTGAAGATCCATAGTGAAAACTATAGGGCATAGACAGGGCTTTGCGTGTTTGCAGTGCATATGCTAGTGCCACTTTGTGGATTGCAAATCTGGACATTAGTTTTGCAATACCTAAAAAGGTCTACAAGAAGGAATTATGAATGTATATTATTTCTATCCGAGAATACTTGGGTGATTTCTTCATGTTGTGTTGGGGGCTTGTATTTGCATTGAATGCTAAAACTACAGTCAAATTGAACTTAGCACTTCCACTATGATCAATGATCTTGTGGTCTAACAACAAAGTGTACAAATCATCAGAGATGCAGTTCTCAAGTTTCATCCTCAACACTAACAAAAACTCATGGTAGTGAATAACCAGAGCAACTACCATTAAGATCTCATGCTTGGGGACAAAAATGAATTTTCATACCAGCAACCATTGGGATTATATTGTGTTTGGGCTACTATTATCAGCTATGTATCCAATTGTTTATGCACCAATGTATTCACACCAAACAGTGCAGGGATGATTTTAAGGATGGAAATTTATTTTAAAATGTAGAAACCTTAGCGAATCTTACTAATCCTTCATATGCCAACTATAAAATGTTTGGTGATATTTTTGTAAAAACATTCAAATTTCTAAGGATTTTATATAGTTTGTATAAAATTTTGGCTATTTTTAAGGTAAAATAAATTTATCCTATAAAATTTGGACGAATAATTTTTAGAATAGCGAATCTTTTTTTTGGAAAAAACTTGGAAAATTATCCCATGAGCAAAATTTAGCCCCTAAAATCATCTCTACAGTGCCTTACTATGTAAAGAAAAAAGAACTTTCAGCTATTGAATTCAGTCCAAATGCACTAGGATTTACATCAAAGATTAAATAAGTTATTGATTAACAAGAACCAGAAAATAAATTGGAAAAGCAGTAGTCTCCAATTTTGTCATCTCCAGTGACATTCTACTAATTTCTTATAAAAAAATTATCTGAGTACCTCCTAAACTTGAAATACCGGTAAAATGTTTTGACCACTTGACAACCAAAAGTAATTGATGTTTCCCTCTTTAACTACTTAAACCAAAAAAAACCATCCAAGCAATGACTTTCCATTTCGTGTATTCTATCACTTGATTATACAAATTTGATTATCGAAGATTATTTAGTAAATATTCCCTTATAAGTAGTTGAAATCCATATGGAGTGATTGCCCCAACACCAAAATTTAGATCAGATCAAAACATGAAACATTTTGTATACATCTACAAATAAAACAATGTTTGGTATATCATTTTTGGTTGCATAGGTGGCATGGTAACTTATAGTTATACATCTTGGTAGTTGTTGTCATTTCTCAGGAAGATGGGATGCCTTTCATTTCACCCATCTTAACCATTTGCTACTTTCTCACCAATTAATTTATGAAATATGTTTAGATTGTCTATAACCATATGGTTCTTCAAAAAATTAGCATGATTCCTAGACATATTCACAAAACTCCTCAGCTATGACCTGCACATGCAACTCACCCGACTCAGACAAAAAACCAAATCAAGTTCACTCGGCACAGCAAAAACTCGCCAACCGCAAAGACTAGTGAGTTTTGCTAGGACTCTTGAATAACTTGGGCATTTTTTAGACCCGAAGAGTTTGACTTAACAAAACCTGGACACAAAAATTTGAGTAGAAATTTGTGTTTTTATTTTTTTATTCGTTGAGTTACTACCAAGACGAAGTTGTACTCTTAATCTCCAGCCTCGCATTGTTGTTCACCAAGTTGAGATTTTTAACATTGCTTGTTCCAAAATGGATCATTTTATAATTTGTCATCTATTTTGGTACTTTCTGGGAGGAAAAACTGAAGTTGTTGGCTTGTAGGGTCCATTTTAGGGGTAGGTCCCACTTCGGTGATTTGGGGTCCAGACCCTTCCGGAGCCCATTTGAAACCTTAAATGGTCGTTTTTGTGGTAAAAAAATTGCAAACAAAGTTTTGAGCCTCTCAACGTGAAGATCACCCCGATCAAAGTTCATATGCGGAAGCTATGCCTCCCACAAGTTGACTTATCCTATTGACCACCATGATATGGGTAACCCCATAGGAACCGACCTTTGACCCCTTGGATCAAACAAGAAAGGGTTGACCCGAGGCATGATAAGGGTTGGTCCAAGGCATAAGGTAATATGTAATTTTCGTTGATAAGGAATATAGTGAATTCATTGAGAGGTCACATAGCATGCAATGCATCATGACCCTTTGGTAAAGGAAAGGCCTTCTTTCTTTGCTAAAGCGTAATAATGTATAAGAAAGAAAAGGAGAATTACCAATGACCAACCTACATCAGAAAATTGTGGATGCCACATTAGCTCATATTACTCACACGTGGAGCTACTCATGTGTGGACTTTCAAGAAGAATATAGAGGGTCAAAAATCCTAACACTAATTGGGGGTTGAGGCACAGGAAAACCTTAACCCTAACCCTAGACATCTATCAAACCATGTTAAATAGTGGACCGCTAGGAAAGAAAGGGGTTCCATTCTTATGGTATTGTTTATTGTTCCATAGTAGAGCATCTAGGAGTGGGATATTGAAGCAGAATGGAGGAAGTAGAAGATCTTGTAGCAGCCATACTGGCCACAGTGTCCATGGTAGATCTATAGTGAGTTCCCATTTCTTTGTATTTGCATTTCATAACTGAGAAAAAAAAGCAGAGCATAGACCTCGCCTTCTAGCTGGGTTTTTCCCATAATGGGTTTTCCTAGGGGACATCTTGTGTTCATTCTATGGATGGTGCGTTATTTGATTAGCTCCTTTCATTTCAGTTTCAATGATTTCAGTATTTGCATGCATTAAGCTAGTAAAATCATAGAATAAAAACTCGGCATCGGGGCAAAATATCTTGAAAACATCTCCTCGGAAAAAATCGAAAAACCTCGACAAAATTAAAAAATACATAATTTATTCATTTTTTTTCAAAATTTTAAACATTTCTCAATATATAAAGCAACAACAACATCATATAAACACATAGGCACATAAATATGGAGAAAGAACTGATATATATGATATAGTGGATGCCAAATAAAAACCGATACATCAAAGTCATTACTGAAAGTCTGAAACCAATACAAAATGACATCAATGATCACATATATAAATGTATATGTCCCAAAACTAGCAATTAGCTATATGATATCAAATTATCAATGCCCTCTCCCCCTTTTACGGGAAACAATCAGGGGTTGTTTGCCAGGCCTTGAACTAGAGGCAGAAGGTCCTAGTCATGCATTAATGCTGGATGGAGGACTAGCTACTCCAATATGTGTAGAAAGTGGTGTTCCACTTTCAACTAGCTCATCATCCTCCATGTTGGGAAGGACATACATACCTGTGCTTGGAGGTTGTGGATGAAAATTTCAAAGATCCAACCGGTTGAAGTTTGAACCTTGCTCCACCACAAAAATCTTAAAAATTTGTGGATGAATTCACTACCCTGCCTTTGCACACCTCAAATATGCTTGATGGCCTCCACAAACCTCTTCCCTTGTTGCTCCACACAAAATGCAAAACACAATGAGCCAAAAAAAAACAAATCGGGCTTTTTATCCAACGGCCTGGGCATAACTGGTGATTTTTTCCCGATTTTTCCAAGTTTTTCCCCATTTTTTCCCAAATTTTCCAAGTTTTTCCCCATTTTTTCAAACCTCAAAAAATAGCGATTTTTGGTTTTCAAAAAATCAGTGCAATGAAAAAATCGCGATTTTGGCGATTTTTGCAATTAATCGACGATTTTTTCTACTATGAGTAAAATTAAATCTGAATCTTAAGTAAGGCACTGCATAATAATAGATTGCAGAAACTTGTGAGATCTGTTGTGACTAACTGTTCCAATGAAATATCGAAGGCAGTTTACAGATCATCGGTTGTACCTTGTAGGAACATATTCTTCTTATCCCAAACAGTTTCTAGATATAATGGAGCCCGATGCCTCAAAAAAATCCAATAAAGAATCCAACAGATAAAAAGGCTAAGATATTAATTGTTTAAAACGTTTTTTATAGCATAGTATTCATTAAAATGCACCCCATAAACTTCAAATTAATCTAGCCATTTATCCTCCAAGAAAGCTCCGTTACTGTTATATGCTGTTCATCACGAACATGGATTCCATTCAGCATGAATTCTAGTTCACATGGAAGGAAAATACATATGATAAGGAGGGAGGGGGGCTGTGGAGGGAGCGAAATCATAACAGTAACAATAAAACATGCCACATAGAGAAGCTATCTAACAATCTTTGCACTACTGAAAATGCTGCATAATCCAGTCTACTGATCACTTGAATTTGCAATCCCCACCATCTTCAACAAATTGTGATCCTCTTTGAATCGCTCCAGCACTGTGCCTTTCACTGCATCTAGTGTTTCCTGTTCATCTCCTTTAACAACTACTCCCCAGCATTCTATGATTTCAGGGAAGATAGTTGCCGTTTTGGACAAGCAAGGACTTTTATATGTAACAGACTCAAATGAATGGCCCAACTCAAACGATTCAGACAAAAAGAGTCCGAAATGATTTACTTGTCCACCAAAACCAAGACCATTAGGAACGCTTGTTGACATGAAATTCATAGCACACTGAAAAATAATTGGAGATGTTAGCTTCTATATGAATAGCTTGAGATGTATTTTGATATTAAGATGCTTAAGAAATCTTGTAGTAATCAAAGTACAACAATTGGCACTGCACCCACTGAACAGAAGATAACAATAACTGAATGAACTTTTCAAACAACACATTACAGAGAATAACAAAGCTCCAATTGCAATGTGACACCAGTGGCAGACAAATTCCAAGCTATGAATGGTAAAGCATGTGTGACAATTATGAGAACTTCATATTGGCTCATGTCTTTTATAAACATCTCAAAATTTGTGGCAGATGAACAAGAATCATTGCCTGTCATGTGATATCTACACCTCTTGACAGTTAAGGAATCCCAATTAATATCCAAATGTGTTCGAGCCGAATCATCTGCAAAGTGGACATTGAGGAATCCCCCTGCGTTCTGCCTCCAACAGGTAACCTAGAGACACAACAATCTGTGGAGGGCACTATGTTGTGTTTGGACGCTTATGTGGAAGCCGCTGGGGCAGTTGTTAGTGAGGAGAAAACGGAGGTTTTTCTTATTGGACAGGGAATTCCTTCACACTGGCTAAATCATAAGTGGAAGTGAATAAGACTTGGGGTGGTCATTTGGTATTTGGGAATATCCCATTTGTTGTGCAGGTTTCTATTGCAGATAAACAGAGGTAGATCATGGGAAATTTTGAAAAGAAGCTTCAAGCTTGGTCCCTTCTCAACTCACAAGTTGCTGGGAGAATTATAGTTGCAGACAGGATCTTAGCACCGGGACATTTGTATTACTCTTCATGTCTCTTTCCTTCTCAATCAGCATATAAAGCACTGGAGCATGTTCTCAAGAGCTTTCTCTGGGGAAAGTAGGAAGAGGCAAAGGGGCTTCCCTTAGTGGCTTGGGGCATTTCAACCTTAACTTGAGATCCAGGGGGTTTGGGTGTTTCTGATGTAAAAGCTCAAGGAGTACCCCTTGCTGGAAAAAGGGTGATACGAGCAATGGAAGGAGATGCCCCCTGGCAGGTCTCAGTTCAACATCAAATTTAGAAGGTTCAGATCGATGACATTATTCGTAATGTGAAGGCTTTTATAATTTCAGGTTGGTTCTACTCAAAAGAGTCTGTGTGGCATGGCTTTTATAATTTCAGGTTGGTTCTACTCAAAAGAGTGAGAAGCCTATTTACATTCATGAGACGAAATATCTTTACAAATTGATTAGGGACTCCTCTGACATTGGTACTCATTTAAACAAAAGAAGGAACATTGGAGATTCAGTGGTAAGATCACTGAGGTGTCAGGCCATCTGAGACTGGAAGGCTCGTACTTTTTTCAAAATAAAGTTTGGGGTGGCTTTTGCTTCAGCAAGGTCTAAATGTTAAAAACAGACTTCACAAAGTTGGCATTACTAACTCGACATGTGCATTGTGTGGTAAGGATGAGACAGTTCAGTGTGTTTTTTTTGGAAACATTAGACTGCCATAGTTTTTTTGGGCATGGTTTCAAACTGAAGTCCATTCCCTTTTTGTTGTCCCACTCTCATGGAAGAGGCCCCTTCTAGGAGAACCTTGGATAGTTCAGGACAGCCGCAAATTGCTTTGGAAAAGTTTGATTGGTTGCAATAGGCTTTCTGTGGAAACATCAATGTGTAAAGTTACATCAATCAGAATCCGTACCCCTCACTTTAGGGGAATTGGGGAATTTCAAACAAGAGTTGGCTCAGCTCCTGAAAGTTAACCTCAGTGCATTCCATCATAATGTTGAGTCCCTATTTGTGGAGGCCCTGGCTCATATGTTAGCCTTTCTAACTTATGTAGGCCAGGATTTTCCTGGCACTCATGTTGTCCACATGCTGCAATCACTCATTAAAATTTTAAATATTTTATTATTTTTAAATAAACCGGCTCATATACTATAGACCAGGCCGATTCCAATCCGAGTCCGATGGGACCCTTGGTTCCAAGTCCAAGTCTAAGTTTTAAAACATTGGTCATCATGTGACATGTCCACAAGTTGTATATATTCCCTCCGTTTCTCTAATCAAATCATCTTGCATTATTCTCTCATCATTATCAGTTTTATCTTGGTATCATAGATTTATCGAATTTGGTCCCTATGAAGTCAAAGACCAAGGATGAAGACTAAGGAGATAGCAATAGTTTCAAAGGCTTATCAAAGTGGAAGAAGATATAAGGAAAATGAAACCATAAACTGAGAAAAGCTTTCTAGAAACCCTAGAAAAAGGCTGAATTTATGCACTTTTACATCCATGTCAATTGTACACTTGAAATTAATCAACAAAAGACATATTTATTAGAGAAACGTCCAACTTACACTGAAAAGTGTCCTACTAGAAATGTAGAGAGCTTACCCACTGCATGTTGCTGTTAGCCCCTGTAGGTCGATATAAGGCTGCCCTTGGAGATAGACTGAAGAGGAAGGATTTCATGTCACCATAAAAGTTGTTGTGTCTTTCCCATGGCTGAGAAGCATAACCTCCACAGATGTACCCTTCTTTATCCTTGATCAGCAATATACTAGGTCCACGTCCAACTCTGTACATTCATCGACCTTAATTCCTGTCAGCAGCAAAGCAGTGACTCCTGTAGAGTCTAAGACAATAAAGTAAGTGCCTAGACTTAGTTCATGAACTTCTGTATTTAACTTTCAACATTTGACTTCTGAGAAGAACACCAATACATATTATTTTAAGTTTCTGAAGTCTCAGAAGTTCACTAAGTTCAATTATTGTTCAATTCAACTGCAGATTTTCTGACTGGATAGCAGAGTACTTAAATGCTCCATCTCTCACATTCAGGAGACTAAACTGACCTGAATCATGTCTTGCATACAACCTTAACTGCATGGTATACCTGTAGCATGACTTTTCTGCTGAACCCAAATTTTGATGAGATTTAAATTGGGCAAAGGACCAAATTTCACCACAAGGAAAAATATTTTGGAATACAACACTCCAATATTACTCAATGATAAGAAGTCATTTATTATAATATGATAAAAATAATGGTGACTTTAGTATTAGTATGTTAGGCATAGTTGATAAAGAATTATTAATTAGGTGGTTAGGTTGTACGGGTAATGCAACTACTGACTAAATGACATAAAAAGGGAGGCATTTCTATTGTATCAATTGACTCTATAGTAATAAACATATATTTGTATCAATTGATTCTATAGTAATAAACATATATTTGTATCAATTGACTCTATAGTAATAAACATATATTTGTATCAATTGACTCTATAGTAATAAACATATATTTGTATCAATTGACTCTATACTAATAAACATATATATTTTACATGGTTCCATTTCTATCATTTCTCCATTTTGTTGAAAGGCAAGGTCATATATATGATTTTCATTCGACTCTTACATCAAAAATAAAATTATGGCGGCCAAGAAGAAAAAACATTCGGAGAAATACAGAAATCATATTATACATATATGATAATTATTTTGTTGAGCATATTATATAATTTAATTGGGAAAAATTAATTATTGCAGCATTTGACCAACCGTAAGAGCATTCTAATTTCTCCTACATTTATCTCGTGGTGTAACCAAAGAAATAACAAAGGACCCCTTTTATTGAAATGGGCACTTTTGTATTCAAACTGCCATAGCAGATATAATGATTTTGCATGGGAGATAATGAACAACAGAGATAAAAACGTTTTTGAATGGGAATTAATGAACAAGCAGCCCAACACCACTCAAGATGCATACCAAAGACATTGAACAACAGAGTTATCTGTTGACCCCTAACTCGAATCAGAGAAGAAGCCATTGCATAAATTTAGGAATTTTGTGAGCGGAGTTTTTCAGATAAATGAATTGACAGTAGCATATTTTTTTGCAGTGTTTTACAATGGTGCTTTTCCCAAACGTCTCATGCATAGATGGACGATTAATTATCATCAGATGATGGCTCACATGAATTGAAGCAGATATATTCAGCAATCGTAGACATACCCAAACAAAATCGCGAATTTATTGTGGAAGCTATGCATACAAGTTTGACAGAGGAGAATAAAAGTCACCCCACCAGGGAGACAAAGGCATTTCTGAGTTTGAAGTTTTAGATTGAAGTTTAACCCTGAAGAAAGTAAAGCATGGATTCTCTGAAGCTTAGAGAAGAAATCAGAGATAAAGATCATAGATACCATCAAACAAAGAGACAAGCGCCCAAGCAAGGGGGCAGACCAGCATCACCATAGACAACTTAACACTAGCGTAAATGTAGCCAGTCCTATATGCAGAAGAAGGAATCGCACCTGTACAAAATATATACACAGAATGCAGAAGAAGGGAAGAGAATTCACGGGATGACAGCCGCCAGATTAAAACCTCTATTCAAGACTCAAGTCCAATTGATGTAGAATAGCAAACCAAACCAGTGGAAAAGTCAAGTTGGAGGTATTTTTTCGTAATAGAGATATTTTATTCCTGAATTTCAGTAAGCGTCTATGAGCTTCTGAAGTTTATGCGGTGAGCAATCATACACAGAATTTTTCTTTGGCCCAGAAAAAATATGTAATTGGTAACCATTTGAAACATTGGACATCCAACTTGTCTACTTGTACATAATTTATCCAAACTCAGAAAAGTTGGACATATTTTTATCATCTGAAAATATGTTTAGATTTTAATCAGTTGACATGAGACCAGATATGGACCATTTACCCCTCGAGAAAGATTAAATAAAATTGATAACTCCAATGGAACAGAGGCAACAAATGATGATGACAAAAGTAGATTGTGAATTTTTATTCCGGGTGGTTGAATTTTCAAAACAGAGAGGAATCGAAGAAGATTTAACTCCGCATGGAATGTTGTCCAAGAAATTCGGGAATTCAGGAATTTCACTGATTCTGGAACTCAGGAATTTCAGAATTTCACTGATTTGAGAACTCGCGAATTCGAGGAGTTCAGGAACACGGGAATTCTACCCTTACGAGGGTGACGAGATGAGACACCGGGATGGGCTACTACCTACGTTATTTCAGAACTGTGAAGGAGTGAAGTTACTTTAGACGATTTTTCTTTTATGTTTTTGTTATCCATTAAGATTTGTATTCTAGTGTTAATAGTTAATAGAGGGTGTTGGAGTATAATGTTCTAATGTAACTCAATAATAAGGAGTTCTTTTATCATAATATGATATATGTAATGATTACTTTAATATTAACATAATATGATATAAGTAATGATTACTTTCATATTAATATTTAATATTAACGTAATATGATATATGTAATGATTATTTTCATATTAATATGTTAGGCATAATTAATAAAGAATTATTAAAAAAGTGATTAGGTTGTACCGGTAATGCAACTACTCAACAAATGAAGCACTCCCATTGTATCAATTGACTCATATAATAAACAAATATATTTTACAGGTAAGTATTTGTATCAATTGACTCATATAATAAACAAATATATTTTACACGTAAGTACGTTCCTATCATGTCGCCAATCTTTTTGTATGCTTAAAAGTTTAACAAATTTAACATAGAGAATGCTTCTACAGTTGCACATTAAAATTTCTGAATTCAATCTGGAAGTTCAATCTTCAAAGTATACATAATCAGCCTCAAAGTCGGTTGAAAAAGAAGTATAAAAGCACTTTTGCTCTAATCTTTCTTAAGCTGCCTGACGTATGAGCATAATAGGAAGAAATTCAACTTGTAAATATATAAGAACCATGTAATAGTTTAGATGGTGAATCATATTTATATATGGAATAAATTATCAGAGGACTGTGTTGCGTTCCAGACAGGATTACATGTAAACCCTGATAGTTGCAGGGATGTCATTAGGGTTACCGGAAGCATGTCATGGGTGCAGGAGTGGCAAATTTTCAATGTTTTATGATTCAAGGAGTTGTCAAGATGAGTGATCCAAAAACATGTAGATATGAGATATCCACATGAATCAAAGAATTTCAATAATTTTAAATGGTAAATACTAAAGACTGCAAGCATAAAAATATAGAATTATTTTTTTTAAAGTAACACCCCTTATTTTTTGGCCAGAGTCAAGGACTAATTTCCCCAATTCCCCTGTCCCACTATCGGAATCTATTAATATCTATTGGGATCGGGCTTCGAGATACGTTACTGGATTATCACTCGTGGAACATTTCACTCTGAAGATTCCCAGATTTCTACGGAACCATCCCTCTGGGAATCTAGCCTGGCCCAGTGATGGAAAATCCCACCCATTAACCGCTGGACCACAGCTCAGCCAACCTCATTTTTAACAGACTATATTAACCTTCTAAAAGTATTTTTATCATCTTTCTGTGGCTTAGAGCTAAATTTACATGTTGACTTTCATGCTTTCATTCATATGTTATTTTGGAGGTTTAGTGTGATAGTTGTCGCAGTTCCCACTAAGGTTACAGAATCTGTCATGGGATTCGACCTGAATCCATTTCTTTCAAGGAATTTGGGTGGGAAAGGGATCCTGGCAAGATCCTGTAAAGTTTCAAGGATCTTAGAAAGTCCAGATGCAGATTCTATACTGGCTCTAGAAGTATATGGTAACATAGGATGTCAAGATTGCAACTATAACAATTTCTACTTCAATTTGGGCAGGAATTACAAAAAATGCCTCAGGACTCTTTAGGAATTTACGATCATATTTTGAGACAAATAAAGCTGTAGCTAGCAATTCAATCTTAATTAGATGTGAATCTTTTGTTGATGATTACAGCTGCATGAGACATCCTCCAGGACACAGACTAATTGAGTCGACCTGAGAGAGAACCCATGAGTTGGGTGTGTGGTTCCTATCTGAAACAGAACTGGAACATAGTGATGGCCGGCCTCCTCCTTACAGAGAGTTGGGAAGAACTCCAGATGATTCTCCTGTGTAACGCAGTGAGAAAGGAGATCTGTTGAGTTGGACATGCCTGTGGTTGAGCACAAGGTGAACATGTGAATTCGCATGAGCTGGGCACATCGTTATGAGACAGAGATGAAGACGATGTATTAGCCTCCTCTAAGCAGAGAGTTGAGATGATGAACTCCGGATGACTCTCATGTGTAATGCAGTGGGAAAGAAGATCTATTGAGTTGGACGTGCCCGTGGATGAGCACAGGTGAACGTGATCCTAGTGGTTGAGCACTAGTGAGTGTGGTTCTCCTGTGAGACGCAGTGAGAGAGATATGGACATCCCTATGGATGCGCTCCTAGTGGTTGAGCACTAGTGGGTGTATGAGATCCCTTGCTATATTGTTCAAGAGTCAAACTTACCTGTAACCCTAATTGTAATGTAAAGGGTATAGGTCGGCCCCACCTTAATATAATAGATAATTAATGTAAAAGATAATTATAATGGTTATTATTAATTATATTGTGAGTTAGAGAGGTCCACCCTGTTGTGCCAATAGACACTTCTGTTGACAGGTTCAGTCTAATATAAGTAAAGGTAAATTCCCCATTGAGGAATCATATCTGAAGTGTGAGTTTGGAAATTTCAGCAAGTACATCTTCTTGGGAAAAATGTGCACCTCTCTTGGGCGCTAGTCTTTTAGGGTTTGTGAGCACCCTTTTGTGTGCTAGGTTTTCTTGGTGGTGGAGGTCTTTCTCTTGAAGAATATAGCAAAGGATTGGTTGGGTTTTCTTTCCTTGTTGAGAAGGGTTTCCCAAGATATTTCTTGTGTACTTGTGCATGGTGTTTCTTCTTGTGATCTTGGTTGCTGCCACAATTTGTTTGTGGTTTAAGTTGTTATCCCCGATTTCTAGGAATAACTAGGAGATCATGTCTCGAGGCCCACAGGTCCTAGACATGGAGTACCGAGAGTAGGATTGACCTGAGCATGGCCCTAGAGGGCCCATGTTTCTTCTTCTTCATCAGACTTGTCCTGTCAGCAGCAGCAGCATCCATCACCTTCGGCTTGGACTTGTATCGGAGAAGACTCTTGCTCCATGAGGTAATTGGTCCAAGTATCATGGTATGTGTCATGTTTGATCATTATAACTTTTAGATATATGCATCAGATTCCTTTCATTTCTGACGACTGCTTGGATCTTACACTAACCCGCTTGACCATGGTTTGGGGGATTAACGGGGTACCCTAGCAAGCTTGTATCCATGGGTTTTGGTTAGCCACCAGGGGGATTTTGAAGAGCCATCGTCCGCTCCCATCATATTATCACTTTACATCTTATCTCCCATTCATCTATCCCTTTCCCCTAGTCCGAACATTAGGATGACTTATTTGTGGGGTTACATTTTATCCTGTGGGAAGAAGGGGCTAAAGGCCCAAGGGGTAAAAGCAGCTGGTAAGAGATAAAAGCCATAAAAATAAAACCTAAAGATGCCTCGCCCAGAGATCCCCGAGAAGGCAATAAAAGGCCTCTCAATAAGAAACAAGAGGGACCCGAAGAAAAATAACAATAAAACAAGACCTAACCAAGAGGATGGGGGGTCTCATCACGAGCCAACCCATTATGTTCATAGGTACCTAGCAGTATGACATTGCCATTATCCGGTTACCACGCCAGGGCAGTGACCTTTGGTTGCATGGCCAAGGGAAAGGGGGTCTCATCACGAGCCAACCTTTATCATCTCTGTGAAAGTACTCGTGGGTAACACTATCAGCTCTGGTCACCACGCCAAGCCAGTGTCCTCTAGTTAGACCTTGAAATAAAAAGAAAGAAAACGCAATAAAGAAAAGAAAGAATAAAGGCAATAAAGGGCTTGGAAAGAATTGCATCCATGATAGGTACAGCTCGCCTCCTACAAAGGCACCCACGGATGATATTCACCCCTGTCTTTCACTATGTCTGGACATCCTTATAGACCACACCACCTCGTATTACATGGCTTGGATGATATCCTTTGGAAACTTTCCTCTTCTTATGGATGCTAGCCCAATAGGGCATTCTATCTTTTCTTCAACTTTGTATAGTAGGTCATTGTAATGTCTTTGAGCTATTGAATGATATGTTAGGGGTTTTATACATGCATTTGATAAAATTAATGATGAAATATGATTGACATTGCTATCATCCCGAGGACTAATGAGCCCATGGAGGGTGAAGTTTTTGATGTGCAGGACCATGCCCGATGGACAGGTACCAAGTGGACCGGTACACATGGGGATATGATTAGTTCGGACCTCCATGGGGCTGAAGAGCCCATCAGATGGTTGTTGGGACCTCATCAGGGGCAGAGACAGGACAGTGATTGGTCGAGCCTTTGCACAGGAGAAGAAGAAGGACATTTTCATCCAGGACGCCTTGGCTGAGCCCAACCCTAGGGGGTTGACCCACTGTAGGTGGAACGTGTCCCTCTGTTGACCCAGGATGTCCTCTAGAGGCCCTTGACGTCACCTCCAGTGCATGGCAGTTTTACAGGGCAGTTTGGCACGTGTGGCAGAGTTTGGAGGCCCGGAGAGGGCCAACGTTTGTCATCTAGTGCTGTGATTTGCCCTAAAAAGGGCCAACGTCTCCCTCAAAGGGGCTAGACGTCTTGCTCATTGCTCATTTAGGGTTTCCTTTCAGCAGTTTAATGTAAAACAGTATGATTCTTAGTTATTAGCCTTGTCGGTTGTTTTAATGACCTAACTTTAATTAAAGGTCATTGGATGATATAAATTGAGGATGTTTTCCCTCATTTTGACATAACACAATTCACTCACACTTGTGAGGTCTGATTTTTGCGCCCTTCTTGGGTATATTTGTTGCCTAAGTGAGGCGCACTTGCTATTGGAAGGATATTTTTGGCATTTTGTGGCATTTCTCTCAAGGAAGGTTTACAACTAGGGTTTGCTTATGCTTCTCTTCATGATATGTAAGTAAATTTTCTTACAAAACTTCTTAATTGAATGGTTGTAGGTGTAATTTCTTGCATTTGCTTATTATATTG
>JASDQU010011144.1:7174-18776 GCA_032191745.1 Picea mariana | reverse complement strand
ATTATATTGTTGATTTAAAACCCTAGGTAACAAGCACACAAGTAGGTCATTGTTACATGTCCCCTTAGAGAGAGATTTTTTCAGCCATTGAAGAAAAGAGATTGAGCCTAGCCTTTGCTACACTTATCTTGCTTCTTCCCTTGAGCTAGCGTTGAAGTTTATAGGTTGAAAGAGGCTGACGTCCTAGGCCTAGGTTATCTACACCTAGGGCCTTCATCTTCTAGGGTTTGAATGCCTTGTCCTTACAACACTTTCTCCCTTAGACTTATTCTTTATGCTAGCCGTTTTGCCAAGTTGACCTAAAGAAGGAGGAAAGAGTACGAGGCCTTGCTTAAGCAACACCAGAGTGAGCCTCTTTCCCCTAGGGTTTTGTTCTAGGGCCCTGCCTTTGTAGCACCATAGAACCCTACCTTCTAGTCTTTAAGTCATCATCCTTTCAAAATCTTGTGCCCTCTTCTTATTTGACTCCATATACCCTAAGGCACTGATATTTAACCTCCAACGTTGAAGTCCTAGTGTGCAAAACTACTTTCAAAACTATAATTTTGAAACCCTAACTAACAAAACTAACCTAATTAGGGCTCACGTCATAGTTGGTTATCTCATCTTGACGTAGCAAAAGTTCAATATAAGCAATTAAATGATGATTTCAAGCATTTGTTGAGCAAATTGTTGATTTGATATATTGTTAGCTTAATCATCTCTATAGATATTGATGAATTGATGGTCTTTCATAGCTAATTGACAAAACGTTGACTTCATTTTATATCTATTACATTACATTGCTTGTTGAATAACATCAGATAGTTATTGAAGTACTAACCCTTTGAGTTATAGCATGCATATATATATTGTGTTGTTGTTGTCTTGTTCCGGGCAGGTGTTTTCAATAGGGCATACACTTTATTTATTGGCTGATTAGCCGAACTGTCTGACTCTGGTGGTAACCTGTGAGGAGGGAACTCTAAAACTTGACTTAATACTTTCTGCCTCTTCAAACCCCAGGTTGTCGGGGACGTCTCCCCTAGGCTAACCTCCCTAAACAGAAAGAACCTCCCCATTGAGGTGACATTGGGTGGGGAAGGTTCCTGTTACGCCAATTTGATCTCAATCCCTCAGCCATTGACCTAAGCTACAAACTGAGCGATAACATAAGTAAAATGCTAAAATGGAATGAACTTCATGATTAAGCCTTGCCTATTGAAAAATCAACATCTTTGTAGATATTTCATCATGAGAATTGGCAGATAAGGACTGGTTTTAGATCCATAGTGGCTCAATGCAAAGGATGTTAACATTCCATGTCATTCTTATTAGATTTTTCAGATAAATACCAACACAAATTCTTAGGATAGCAGGATAAGATAATATTATCAATGTACACCAAATGACCAAGAAATAGGTCAACGGGAGTAGAGTACAGCCAATGGTCAATAGATTATGGGAGTGTCTAGAACACTCCTACATGCTAGAAAGCTAACAAAAAGGAAAGCTACAACTGAGAGGGGGCACCCCTGTTTTACCCCGATGGTACTCTGAATGAAGTCGGAAAGGTCGTGTGCCATCCTGAGGCGTCCCAAAACTGACTCATACAGCCTCATGATGGCTACCGGGAGGGCCTCAAATATGTCAATGTCATGGAGCCTCTAGAATAAAGACTCCCTCGAAATTGTGTCAAACGCTTTCCGAAATTCTACAAAGCAACTATAAACCTTCAAAGAGTGATGATGAGCCTCCTCATAATGGCTTGGAGGGTGAAGATGTTGTTGATGTTTCAGCGTCGAGCAAACATTCTCCCAGATTGGTCATGCTGATTTGACCAAGGGAGGATGATACATTCACTCACAGGGCCATGCTGATTTGGCTAGTGGTGAATGGCTAAGGATGTTGATGTTTCTCCAGTTAGCAGCATCAGGCAGACATTCTCCTAGATTGGTCATGTTGATTTGACCAAGGGAGAATGATACATTCACTCACAGGGCCATGCTAATTTGGATAGTGGTGAATGGCCCAGGATGTTAATGTTTCTCCAGTTAGCAGCATCGGGCAGACATTCTCCCAAATTGGTCATGCTAATTTGACCAAGGGAGAATGATACGTTCACTCACGGGGCCATGCTGATTTGGCTAGTGGTGAATGGCCCAAGTGTAGTCTTTCTCCTAATAGTCATGTTGATTTGACGAGTGATAAAGACTCGAGATGCTCTCACATTGCCTGCTCCAGGGTGGAGTGATCTATTTTTTATAGGGTGGGTTTGACTTGTTTACAAGTCTAGTCTAATGTTGAAGATGTAGGCTCAAGAGACCTCTTGTGATGAGGGGCTTCTCGGTGAATCTACTCAACATTAGAGCCCTATATAAATTACACGTGCATGTGAGGAGATGATACATCAACAAGGCTCATGGAAAATTTTTCTAGTGAAGAAGAAATGCCAAGAAGACAAGACAAACTATTGAAGAAACCATGGAAAGCAATTAAAGAAGATATTGAAGACAAAAGAAGAAGTCGGCCCAACAAGGAAATTAAAGGTGACTTGATTACTATAAATAAGAGGCTGGATCATTTCACTTGACACATAACACAACTCTTCTCATCAAGTGTGCTTTAGCCAGTTGTGTAGTTCATAGTTACCAGTTACAGTGCGCAGCTCCCAGTTCATAGTTGCAGCGTGCAGTTCCCAATTGACAGTTAATGTGTGCAGTTCCCAGTTGTCTATTGCAATGCGCAGTTCTCAGTTGCCAGTTAAGTGTGTAGTTCTCAGTTACCAGTTGCAGTGCGCAGTTTCCAATTGCACTATCTTCAAGGTGCGCTATTTTTCTCCTGTATCTTAACAATTCTTTTGAGGTGTGCTATCATTGAGGGTTCTTCCTCATACAAGTGTGCAATTATCTTGTGTTGGGTTTCTTCATGTAAATGGTGATGAACTTGGATTGATTTCTTCTTGAGAAAAGTTGTTGGGTTTTCTCCCAAGGTTGGGTTTCCCAAGGTAAAATCTTGTGTCTACTGTGCATGGCTATCTTTCTATGACTATGTTGTTTCCATTGTAGTTATTTTAGTTGAAATTTTCAGTGTGTAATTATTCTATGATAAAAGTGGCATAAATTATGTTTGAAATCATAAGGAAATAATTATTAGATCTGGAAATTGAAAATTCAACATGGTATCAGAGCTTTGTTGAAATTTGCCTCTGCATAGTCACAAATCTACTGTTGGCTACAACGCTAGAAGAGTGTTGTAATTTTTCTTGTTCTTTTTTTTTTGGCTCTTGTTCCGGACAAGTTACCGTGGAAGAATGATTGGTCACAACACTAGAAAAGTGTTGTTCTTGTCTTTTGTTTTGGCTCTTGTTCCGAGCAGGTTATCGTGGAGGAATAAGAGGTCTGAGATGACATTTTCCAGCCCTGAAGAGAGGCCATTAAGCCTCATATTTCTGTGATTTCTTCCTTGTTTGGGCAGAGACCTTGATGGAGCATGCCTAGTAATGTCGCAAGCCTGTCTTACACCTTGAGGAGCAGTTGTGGAGAGTAGGAGAGGAGGTTGAAGCCTAAGGGAAGGGTTGGCTTATAGAGGAGGGAAGTTGCAGGCTTGAGGAGCAATCCTACCCTCAGTCGCAGCCTTGTTTATGGCAGCCGCAACAACAAAATAGATCGAGCACATAAGGAAGAGGACTTCAATCATTGGAGAGGTAAGGCCGTGAGCCTTTGGGACATTCTTGTGGCGGTTTGCAGCAGTCTACAAGGATGGAACAGTGCGCTTAAGGGCTGACAGGTGGGAAACAACAAGGGTAAATACAACAGGTCTAAGGAGTAGACCTTGGACAACAGTATTGTTGATTAAGGAAGAACATGCTCTTTATCTCAGCATTGGAGGATAGAGGTTACAAAGTTGCATTTGTGGATGGTCAGGTTCTTGTATGGCCTAAGGGCTCGAGCATAGACTCACCAGGAGTGATTAGTGTTCGAGAGAGAGGACTGTACAGGTTATTAGGACGTCCAGCCTAGGCATTGGCAGAAGACAGTATCAGTTTATATGAATTATGGCATCGGAGATTTGCTCACCTACATTACAGGGCTTTGCCAGTATTGAGAAGAATGGTTCCAGGAATTTAAGGCTCACGCAGAGAACTTGACGGGGAAGAAGATTAGGGTTTTAAGGACAGATAATGGAGGAGAGTATTCTTCCAATGACTTCAATGATTTCTGCAAGCAAGGATCAAGAGGGAGTTGATAGTTACTTACAACCCTCTACAGAATGATGTTGCACTAACCAGGAAGTGGTCAGCATGGCTTTGTGACACTTTGTAGGATGCAAAGAGACATACAACTCCCAATGGTACTTTCAGGGAGAGAAAACAACCTCAGAGGTTCTCGAGTTATATGGCATTGATGAGTCACATCATTGATTCTGAACCTTCCAGTTATGAGGAAGCAGCAAGCCAACAGGTTTGGAAGGATTCCATGATGGAAGAGTACCAGTCCATCATGAAGAATGATGTGTGGGAGATAGTTCTGAGACCGGAGAGGAAGTTAGTGGTGACTTCCAAGTGGATCTATAAGATCAAGCATGCAGCAGATGGCAACATCGAGAAGTACAAAGCGAGGTTTGTGGCAAGAGGATTTTCTCAGAAAGAGGGAGTGGATTATGAGGAGACTTTTTCTCCAGTCGTCGGGTACACTTCCATCAGGACTATTATTTTTCTTGCCTCGGTTATGGGTTGGAGATTTCATCAAATGGATGTAAAGAACGCATTCCTCAACAGTGTGATTAAGGAAGAAGTGTACATAGAGCAACCTCGAGGATTTGTGATACATGGGAAGGAGTCTCATGTTTGCAAATTAAAGGACTTGTATGGACTCAAGCAGGCACCCAGGGCATGGTACTCCAGGATTGATGGATACTTGATGAGTTTGGACTTCACCAAGAGTGATGCAGATCCCAACCTTTACTACAAGGTTGTTGATGGTGATCCATTGATCTTGGTGTTGTATGTTGATGATATGTTCCTTACGGGGGCAGAGAGACTCATTATCGGGTGCAAGAGGGAGTTAGCCTCAGAGTTCAATATGAAGAATCTTGGCTTGATGCATTATTTCTTAGGATTGGAGGTGTGGCAAAGACCAGGTGAGATCTTCTTCGGACAAGGGAAGTACATAGTTAAGATCTTGAGAAGATTCAATATGATGTACTGCAAGTCCATGGCTACACCTATGATGACAAATCTGAAGAAGCTGAGTGATTCCGCTTCAAATTCATATTTGTTGGATCCCACTATGTACAAACAGCTGATTGGATCCTTGATGTACCTGGTTAACACCATGCTAGATATTTGCTTTGCAGTGAGCACCTTGAGCCAGTTTATGGTTGAGTCGAGGCAGTTCCATTGAGTTGCAGCAAAGCATGTGTTGAGGTACCTGGGTGGTACAGATATGTCTCAGGTGGTGAAGTGAGGTTGCAGGGATATATTGATTCTAACTGGTCAATGAGTGCAGTAGACAGAAAGAGCACCTCAAAGTGTTGCTTCAGCTTAGGATCAGTTATGATATCCTGGTTTAGCAGGAAGCAGACTTTTGTAGCACTCAGTACAGCAGAAGCGGAGTATATCGTAGGCAGTGTCACAAGTCGTGAAGCAGTATGGCTTCAGAAGCTTCTTGCAGGACTATTTGATCAGGAGCTAGAGACGACCTTAATACATTGTGATAATCAAAGTTGTGTCAAGATTTCGGAGAATCCAGTATTTCATGAGAGATCAAAGCACATTGAGATCAAATATCACCTCATCCGAGACATCGTACAGAAGAGAGCAATAAAGCTCCAATACATATCCACAGATGAGCAGATTGCAGACATTCTCACCAAGCCTCTGTCTAGGGCGAAGTTTGTATACTTCATAGACAAACTTGGCGTGATGCAGAATGTCTCCCTCGCTGAGAGGGAGTGTTGATGTTTCAGCATCAAGCAAACATTCTCCCAGATTGGTCAGGTTGATTTGACCAAGGGAGGATGATACATTCACTCACGGGACCATGCTGATTTGGCTAGTGGTGAATGGCCCAGGATGTTGATGCTTCTCCAGTTAGCAGCATCGAGTAGACATTCTCCCAGATTGGTCATGCTGATTTGACCAAGGGAGAATGATACATTCACTCACAGGGCCATGTTGATTTGGCTAGTGGTGAATGGCCCAGGATGTTGATGTTTCTCTAGTTAGCAACATCGGGCAAACATTCTCCCAAATTRGTCGTGTTGATTTGACTAAGGCAGAATGATACATTCACTCACGGGGCCATGCTGATTTGGCTAGTGGTGAATAGCCCAAGTGTAGTCTTTCTCCTAGTAGTCATGTTGATTTRACGAGGAGTGATAAAGACTCGAGATGCTCTCACATTGCCTGCTCCAAGGTGGAGTGATCTATTTTTTATAGGGCAGGTTTGACTTGTTTACAAGTCTAATCTAATGTTGAAGATGTAGGCTCAAGAGACCTCTTGTGATGAGGGGCTTCCCGGTGAATCTACTCAACATTAGAGCCCTATATTAATTACACGTGCATGTGAGGAGATGATACAACAACAAGGCTCATGGACAACTTTTCTAGTGAAGAAGAAATGCCAAGAAGACAAGACAAACTATTGAAGAAACCTCGAAAAGAAATTAAAGAAGATATTGAAGACAAAAGAAGAAGTCGACCCAACAGGGAAATTAAAGGTGACTCGATTACTATAAATAAGAGGTTGGATCATTTCACTTGACACATAACACATCTCTTCTCATCAAGTGCGTTTTAGATAGTTGTGCAGTTCACAGTTACCAATTGCAATGCGCAACTCCCAATTGACAGTTGCAGCGCACAGCTCCCAGTTGACAGTTAAAGTGCGCAGTTCCCAGTTGTCTGTTGTAGTGCGCAATTCTCAATTGTCAGTTGAAGTGCGTAGTTCTCAGTTACCAGTTACAGTGTGCAATTGCCAGTTGCGCTATCTTCAAGGTGCACTATTTTTCTAATGTATCTTAATAGTTCTTTTGAGGTGCGCTATCCTTGAGGGTTCTTCCTCATGCAAGTGCGCAATTATCTTGTGTTGGGTTTCTTAATGTAAATGGTGATGAACTTGGATTGATTTCTTCTTAAGAAGAGTTGTTGGGTTTTCTCCCAAGGTTGGGTTTCCCATGGTAAAATCTTGTGTCTACTTTGCATGGCTATCTTTCTATGATTTTGTTGTTTCCACTGCAGTTATTTTAGTTGAAATTTTCAATGTGTAATTATTCTATGATAACAGTGGCATAAAATTTTGTTTGAAATCATAAGGAAATAATTATCAGAACTGGAAATTGAAAATTCAACAAATGTGATCAATCATCTAGTAGTCTAGGTGGAAACCTGCTTGTCCTCTAGCCCTGAGATGATGACTCTCCAGCTCCTCAGAGAGCAACTGGTGTAAAACTGTGGCATAAAGCTTGAAGAATGTGTGACCCACCATGATAGTCCAGTAGTTGTTTTGATCAGAACTACTTCCCGATTTGTGGATTGGTTGAATAAAGTGTATTTTCTGAGGAGGAGCCTGAACATACCATTTGATTAAATAAATCAGCAATACAAGACTCAAGAGACTGGACGTCGTGTTTAAGGAACTAGGCCTGAAGCCCTTCCTCATCTACTGCTATGTTGGTACTCATAGCTCTGACTACTCTCCTAATGTCCTGCTCAAAGAAAAGGTAGCATAAGGAGGGGGAGGAGGAGATGCGGGTGGGAGGTTGTCCAGGAATGTCATAAAGGGTGGTGGTGTGGGAGAACATGGCCTAGGATCAAGGTCAAAACTCAATTGATTATTGAACTCGGACAAAGAAATCAATGGCGATCCAGACTTCTCCCAAAGATGACTGCAACCAAAGAATAGCATTGATCCCCACCCATTGATATCATTTCTATCAATAGACATGTAATATACCCAATATAAATAGTATGCAGAACAGAAATAAAATGCTAGAAATGGCAGAATAACAGTAATATAACCAGCATAATCTCCACAATAACACAGAAATGATATAAGAAGAACAACAAAAATAGCACTTTGATTCAGAAAGCAATGTTCACGGGCCTCTTCGAGGGGGCAACCTCCAGTCGAGCAGCACTCTGTTACAATAATCTCCAAGCTAGGGTTTTCATACCCTCGACCCTTATTTATACTAAATATGTCTATCAAGAGAAGCATCTAGAGGAAGATCCTTCTAGAAGCAGAAGCTTCTATTAGGTCTTCTTACATCCGCCTTATTCTATTTTATTGAAAGGCCTTATTAATATTGACCTTTATTACATCCGAATATATTGATCTACCTATGTGCGGGTTAGGACCCTAACATGTCCGCCCCCTTAAAAACAGCCTTGTCCTCAAGGCTTGAGATGTGGAAACTGTGGCAGAATGGTAGTTGGTTCCCAAGTGGCATCTGCTGGAGTTGTATCTTTCCACTGGACTAGCACTTCCTTGATGGTTCTCTGACGCAGGCGACACTCACGGTGGTCCAAAACTGCTTCTGGTTGTAGCCAAATGGATCCTTCTTCAGCTAACTCGAGAAGGTTGGTTTGAATTTGGCACCTAGTTCCAATCACCTTCTTTAAGCATGAAACATGAAAAACAGGATGTAGCTTCGACTGACTGGGCAGAGCTAACTGATAGGCGACTTGTCCCACATGCTTGAGAACTATATAAGGACCATAAAATTTGGGTGCTAGCTTCTGACAATGCTCGGCCTTGAGGGAAGTTTGCTTGTATGGTTGCAGTCGCAGAAACACCTAATCCCCTTCTGCAAATTGACGTTCAGAGCGACCTTGATCTGCTTGTTGCTTCATGCGATTATGTGCCATGACCAAGTTCTCTTTAAGGGTACGAAGAATATCCTCTCGAACTGTAAGTGTTTGGTCAACTGCCTGGACCTTCGAGGTACTCGGTAAGTATGAGAGAACTAAAGGTGGCTTCTGTCCATATACCACCTCAAAAGGAGTCATGCGTGTAGCTGTATGGTAGGAAGTGTTGTACCACCATTCAGCTAGGGGTAACCATTGAGCCCACTGATTTTTCTTTTCAAAGGCAAAACACCTCAGATATGTTTCCAAACACTTGTTGACAACTTCTGTTTGACCATCATTCTGGGGATGATAAGTTGTGCTGAGATGCAATTGGGTGCCCTGTAGCTTAAACAGTTCTTGCCAAAAATTGTTTGTGAAAGTAGGGTCACGATCAGAAACAATAGAGTGCTGCATGCCATGAAGCTTGAAGACCTGGTCCATGAAAATTTGAGCCACCTTGGATGCAGTAAATGGGTGTTGAAGAGCATAGAAATGAGCATACTTGGAAAGGCGATCCACAACCACCATTATGACTGATTTATTTCCTGATTTGGGTAAGCTGGTAATAAAGTCCATAGAGATATCCTTCCAAATAGCAGGTGGAATCGAAAGTGGTTGTAGTGTGCCCGGAGATTTGACTGTTTCTCCCTTGTTGCATTGACACACCTCACATTTAGCGACAAAATTACGGATGTCGTGTTTCATACCACCCCAGAAAAAAGAACGTTTGACCCTGTCATAGGTTTTGGTGAACCCGGAGTGCCCCGCTGTGGGTGTAGCATGAAGCTCAAAAAGTACCGTGGATTTAAGCTTTGATCGTTTGCTTAAATACAAACGGCCTTTGTATCGAAGCTCATCCTGGAGCCAAGAGTACCATGGGGAAGCTGGAGCATTGGTCTGCAATTGCTGAATCAGATGCGAACTTTTGGGATCTTGTAGCCATTCCTGGCGCATAGCTTGGAGCCAATTTGGTACAATGAAGGAAAGAGAAAAAAGGGATCCTTCTTCTTCATATTTTCGAGACAGTGCATCCGCCACCACATTGTCTTTGCCCTTCTTGTAAATGATCTCATAATCATATCCAAAGAGCTTAGTCACCCATTTTTGCTGCTCCGAGGAGGAAATGCATTGTTCCAAAAAGTACTTGAGGCTTTGATGGTCTGTCTTAATTTGGAAACGTTGCCCCAAGAGATAAGGGTGCCACAGATCAACGACATGCAGAATAGCCAACATTTCCTTTTCATAAATGGGTTTGCCCAGATTCCTTTCAGATAGTTCTTTGTTAGTGAAGGCCAAAGGTCGACCCTCTTGCATAAGGACAGCACCAATTCCTTTCCCTGAGGCATCACATTCCAACACAAAGGTCTTTGTGAAATCAGGAAGGGCCAGAACCGGAGTGGTGCACATGAAGGTTTGAAAAGCTTGAGCAGCGGCTGGAGTCCAAGTGAAAGAGTTCTTTTTGAGGAGAGCAGTGAGAGGTGCTGCAATCTTTCCATAATTCTTAACAAACTTGCGATAATACCCTGTTAAGCCCAGAAATCCACGCAAGCTTTTGAGAGTCTTTGGGTGCAGCCAGTCTTGCATAGCTTCAATCTTTTTCGGATCCACCCTAACGCCATCCTTGCCAACCAGATGACCCAAGTATTCTACTTCTGAGGCACCAAAAGCACATTTAGACTATTTCAAGAAAAGTTGGTGCTGAGAGAGTAGATGGAGAACTCGATCCACATGAGTAAGATGGTCTGTCCAGGTTTTTCTATAGATGAGGATATCATCAAAGAAAACTAAGACAAAATGACGGAGAAAGGGACGGAAGACATGATTCATGAGGCTTTGGAAGGTGGAGGGGGCATTACACAAGCCAAAGGGCATGACCAAAAACTCATAGTGGCCCTCATGAGTTCAAAAGGTCGTCTTGGGAATGTCTGCCTCTTTCATACGTATCTGGTGATAGCCCGAGCGAAGATCAAGTCTAGTAAAGAATTGGGCGCCACTCAATTCATCCAGAAAGTCATCAATCACAGGAATGGGAAATTTGTCTTTAATGGTTAGTTTGTTGAGGGCCCAGAAGTCAGGACACATTCTCCAAGAACCTTCTTTCTTCAGGACCATGACTACGAGAGAAGAGTAAGGGCTCATACTAGGGCGGATAACGCCTGCATTAAGGAGTTCCTGGACCATTTTCTCAATTTCATTTTTTTGTGAAAAGGGGTGGCGATACGGACGGATATTGGGAGGAAGGCTTCCGGATACAAGGGGAATGGAATGATCATGAACACCGCGGGAAGGAGGGAGTCCTTGGGGAGTGGAAAGTACCATTTGATGTTTAGAAAGGAGGGCTTGGAGGTCTTGCAGCATCGAGGGTGTCTCTGTTGCTTTTATGGCATGGAGTTGGGCAATGACACCAGAATGACCTTTTTTGAGCAGCTTTTCCATGCGATGGGAACTAATGACCTCAGGTGAACCAGCAGTGATGCCTTGGTATTTATATTGGTGGCCTTCTTGGTCGAATTGCATGGTTAATGCCTTAAAATCCATGAGAATGGGACCCAGAGTTCTTAGCCAGTCTGCACCCAACACAATGTCACAACCACCCAGGTCGATATCAAACATATGGGATTTTAGGTGGTAGTCACCGATTTGGAGACGCACATTTTCACAGTGCCCTCCACATCTCATGGAACCACCATTGGCAATCATGCTTTGGAAATTGTTGATGGCATGGATGTAGTAATCAGTTTCTTGGGCAATGCGACGATGAATAAAATT
>JASDQU010011143.1:144477-168883 GCA_032191745.1 Picea mariana | reverse complement strand
TGATAGCTCGTTGGAAAGGTATCATCGAGGAGATTCTTTTTGGGGGCTCAATCATGCCTTTTTCTATCATTGAGAACCTCTATCATGAAAAACCTTCATTTGGACCCTCAAAATGGCCCCAGAAGTTAAAACCTGCTAAAAATAGTAAATTGCCAAAATTGCCAGAAAATTGTTTTGAGCCATTTGGAAAAGGTGGGTGGCCACTGATATCCAATAGGATCATATGGATCTTGAGGCTCTGATACCAATTGATCTACCCAAGAAGGTTATATACAGGAGAAGGTGACCCCGCAATCCATAGCTCATCTTCTGGCCAAAAACTCTCCTCAGAGGCGCAAATCTAAATAGGGGCACACTATTAGTTTGGGTGAAAAAGAAAATGGGGATCGAGACTAGGGTGACCCGAGAGTCTCCAAGAGGTTTTGGAGATATCAAAGTGACCTCTGGTGATTAGTGGGAGAATCTCATTGTAGCCATGGAAGAGGGGACACTCACTTCATTCCCACAAAGAAGAAACTAGCAAGGGCACAAACACCAGTTTGTACGCCCTCCCTTCTGCCTCAGAAAAATAAAAGGAAATGATTTTCTCTCTGAGAGAGTGGCTAGCTAATGAGATAAGCTTGCTCTGAGAGGTGGAAGCATGGAAAACAGAGTCAACAGGAGGCAGCCATGAAGGAAGGTGCACTGGCTATTCTTCAGAAACCCTAAAAATGAAATTGTCATGAATGTAAAATGAAAACTTTGAAAAGGAAACAACCAAGACACATAGTTTCAGAAGAAAAGGTAAGAATGCTTTATTTTAGTCTTGGTTCACCTTATATACCAAGGGAACCATTTATTTTACATATATTTAATTCATCATCAAAAGGTGAAGAAGTGTTGCACCTAGGTGATTGACTTGTGTGCCCTAGGTGGGAATTCCCCTTCTCAGCAACCAACATGCAAATAAACATAGAAAAATCATGTGTGATCACACGTAAGATGACTTTTGAGGTATCTCAAGGGGTAGGGAACATTCTTCCCTTCTCTCTCAAAGAATTCGAGGATGGTCTGAAATATTTAGGCTTTCACCTCAAGCTAGATAAATATAATTTTCGAGACTGGTCTTGGATCGTCAAAAAGGTCAAGGTGTGGGAGTCCATATGGGTGAATAGATCACTTTCAAATGGGGTAAAACTTGTTATTCTTAAATTTGTACTTGAGAGTATTCCAGTATACTGAATCCTCACTAATCAACAAGATTACCTTTCAATTCCTATGGTATAGGCTTGAGTTTTAGGGGGCATCCTGCTGGTTAAGTGGAGTCATGTGGCCCTCCCCAAGGAGCTCGGGGGGTGGGATCTGAAGAATATATACTCATTTTCTTAGATGCTGGAAAGAAAATCCATGTGGAGATTTATACAAAGTGATACTCTATGGGGTACAGTTTTAAAGTCCAAATATCTCAAGTTGGAAAGAAGATCCATGTGGAGATTTATACAAAGCAATACCCTATGGGGTATATTTTTAAAGTCCAAATATCTGAGGGATATCCATTTTTGAGTGGATCAGGTAGCCACACAAGTATTCCAAAGGGTCGATTATTTGGAGAGTTGTTGTCTCATCCTTTCCCATGGTAGGGATGTGGGAAGTATGATGAGTATCAAACTAGAAGGAGATAAGGTTGGGATCTCAAAACCAATATCGCTTCTCCAAATCATTGCCTCTTTATGGGCACATTTAAGATCTCTTATCACATTTTTGAAGCTTAAGCCATGTTCTTTCATACTCATCAATGCTTCTATATGCTTCTATATGGGGCACATTTAAGATCTCTCTTATCACATTTTTGAAGCTTAAACCATGTTATGTTATACTCATCATTGTTCATGACACATGTTGTTATAACAAGTAGAATTTAAGTTGTAATATGAAAACTTTGCAGATTTCAGCATTGAACATTGGCTAAATGACTCTCCTTCCACTATTTGTGAATATTTAGCCAATACGGTATTTAGACAAGAGAATTATCAACTCTTTTATAAGTTTTTTTTTTCTAATATAAAATGAAAATAATGTTTTAATTTGAAACTATTTAATACAAATTATCCTATTTATCTTATTATCCTCAATTCTATAATAACACTATCAAATGGAGAAGATATAAATAAATTATGTACATTCATTTAACAAATTTAATTACAACTTAAAAAAATAATAATTTTTTTTTTTTAAATTTCATGCAAATGCATAAACATACCCAACACTCATAGAAAGAAGTGAAGCATTTAAGTTTTAGACATTCATATGATGTATTTATGTTCCAACACTCAGAGAAAGAAGTGAAGCATTTAAGTTTTAGACATTCATGTGATGTATTTATGTTCCATGCATATATATAGTTTTTTAGAAATATGATGTATTATTTTCACTTAGAATCCTATATTGGCATTAGATTACATCCATTGCAATCTTATATTAGCTTAAGATTACATCCAAGTTATTATTTTCACTTGCAATCATAAATTGGTTTTAGATTACATTCATTGCAATCTTATATTCTCTTTAGATTGCATCCACCACTTAAAGTACCATAACATGCACAATTGGATTTGTCTTTTGTATAGAATCCTACTTAAATATTAATAAACATCTATTTTAATAATATAAATTATAAAATATTTGAAATAACAAACAAAGTTGATTAGTACCATAACATGCATAATTGGATTTGTCTTTTCTATAGAGTCCGAGTTCTACTTAAATATTAATAAACATCAATTTTAATGATAAAATATTTAAAATAACAAAGAAAATTGATGTTAATGAAGATCACCGTCATCATACTCTCCACATTAAGTTTCAAAAATAGTTTTTTTTTAATACACATCTTACACTACAAAACATTTTAAAAAACCAAATATTTGAAATAAACTACAAAATATTTGAAATAACAAAAAAGGTTGATGTTAATGAAAATCAACATCATCATACTCTCTATAATAAATTTAAAAAATATTATTGATGTTAATAAATCAACATCATCATACTCTCTATAATCAACATAATCATACTCTCCTTTTTGTCTTTTTTATTTTTCACCATTTCGACGTGTCTAACATTTTCATAGGTTTTCCTATCAGTGAGTAGTTTTCTTCCCATATTGTAACATGCAAATTTAGTTGTGCTCTTCTATCACATTGTTCCTAATATTTGTTGTCGTTAGGTTCTCATGTTGATAGCATATTGATTATAGAACTTCAAATTTGATATGCATTGTTTCAATTTGAATGAAATATTAAATAAGTAATTTCATTTTATTGAATAAATGTTAAAAAAGTCTTGTTTTCAGATATTATAGGTTAACTAGTTTTAAGTTAACTAGTTAATTGGAATTTTTATCAAGATTTTGATAATATGGATATATATTATAGGTTAAGTTAACTAGTTAATTGGAATTTTTATCAAGATTTTGATAATATGGATATAACAACACACTTTAAATTAAATGAAATGAAGAATATGGATTAAGTTTTGATGTAAATTTATAAGTTAAATTACTTTATTAATTTGATTTTTTATTAAGATTTTGACAATATAAATACAACAACACACCTTAAATTAAATGAGGAATATGAATTGAGTTTTGATGTAAATAACTGAAGTTTTCCCAAGAATAATTTAATTTAAACGATCACTAAAATCAAACAAAAAAATTTGTTACTTTTAATTACTATGGCTTATCAATTCTAAGTTGGTGTATGAATTTTACACTGAATTGTTTATAAGGTATGAAATAATATCACAAAGAAGAAAAATATATTTTGACGAAAAATCTAAACATATATGGTATCCATGTTGGTTATGGAGGATTGTGTCATTATATATGCACATAAAGAAAAGATAGATGGTGTTTTTTTGCTCAGGGCATATTCAAAATTAACTTTTCGAAAAGGATAAATTGTGATCTGTAAGATAAATTAAATAATGAGAGGCTCAAAAGACAAATAAAACAAGGCATGGACCAAGAGAACAACAAGGTGGAAACAACAATAAATAAAAATAGTATTTCATAATAATATAAGTGAATTTTTAAATAAGGATGTGATTTGTTGATGTGTAATGCTCCAATTAGGTTATGTGGATTTATTATGTTTTTTATCCAAAATTCTTTATTATCCCTATCTAAATATGTTAAAGATTTGGTATTAATGCTAATGTTAACTCCTTACAAACAATTTGTTTAGATAGGAATATTGACAAACACAATGTAAGCATCAATTACACAAAAAATAGAGTAGATAACCATGAAATCTTATCATGGATGGAAACAACAATACAATGATATCTAATGGTTGTAATAACAACTACATAATAATTTTGAACACACAAATCTAATGGCTTCAAGGAAGCTGCACAAATCTACTAACATAAGCAATACAAGGAAACTTAGAATCATGTCAAATCTATGATGCTCACTATGACGGTTTTCTCGGGTAACGTCTTCTTTACTAGCGGCCTTTCGATCCCTCCTATAATCCTAATAGATCTACTACTTGAGATGCATTTTACTTTGAAGGACTAGAAAATAAGTCCAAATATTTAGTAAATATTTCCACTACCATGTAGATATAGTCCCTTGCCTGCACCTTTGGAAAACCTATGATGAAGTCCATGGAAATACTATCCCACTTCTGCTCCAGAATCGACAATGGATAAAGCCCCACCAGATGTGTAAACTCTGACTTGTTTGGTTGTAAAGTCATGCACTCCCTCACATGATGAAGTACATCCTCTTTGAGATGCTTCGAGGAAAATCTCTCCCTCACATGTCTGTAGGTTTTCAGATACCCCTAGTTCTCTACTAGTGGTGCATCATGCACTACCCTCAAAATATTTTCCTTGAGCTTGGACTCACAAAAAAGATAGATATTGTATTTGTAGTTGATGATGTCATCCACTACCATTTACCTTTCATCCTGAATGCTTCTACACATTAGATCACAAGTGAAGGTGTTCTTGGAGTATTCCACAAAAATAACAGATTTAAGGTGTTCTTGGAGTATTCCACAAAAAGAACGGATTTCCAGTCTCTTGAGATCTCTGTCAGGAAAAAAGTTGTAGGAATTATGGATAAGGCATAAATGAATATATTAGTCTTCCCCTTTACATACTCAATGTCAAAATCATATACCTACACCTTACTCACCCATTTCTTTTATCTCTCATTTAGATCTTGTTGCTCTAGGAAATATCTCAAGTTGTTCTGGTCAATCCTAACAAGAAAGTGTCCTCCTACCAGGTACTATCTGAACTTGGCCAATGCATGCATGATGACCAAAATATCCTTATCATATATAATATGGATATTTTTTGTCTCTCTTATACTTCTTCTCTCAAAATCTATCAGGTATCGGCCATAAGTACTACTCCTATCCCTCACCGGATGCATCACACTCTAGGACAAAAGGCTACTTGAAATATGGGAGTTCTAATACTGGGAAAGTGATAATCATCCTCTTCATTCTATCGAATGCTACCTATGCATCCTATAACCATAGGAACACCCCCTTCTTGTTAAGCTTTATCAATAGCCCAACAAATTAGGAAAATCCTTTCACAAAGTGGGCCAAGGAGACCACCTAGGGGAACACCCACCTAGGGCACACATGTCAATCACATAGGTGCAACACTTCTTCACCTTTTGATGATGAGTTAAATCTATGTAAAATAAACGGTTCCCTTGGTATATAAGGTGAACCGAGACTTAAATAAAGCATTCTTACCTATTCTTCTGAAGCTATGTTTCTTGGTTGTTTTATATTATGAGTTTTCATTTTACATTCACGACAAATTCATTTTTATGGTTTATGAAGAATAAACAGTGTGCCTTCCTTCATGAATGCCTCTTAGTGACTCTATTTTCCGTGCTTCCTCCTCTGAGAGAAATATTATCTCATTATCTAGCCACTCTCTCAGGGAGCAAATCATTTTCTTCAAGTTTTCTGAGGCAGAAGGGAGGGCGCACCAACTGGGGTTTGCGCCCTTCCTGGTTTCTTCTTTGTGGGAATGAAGTGAGCACACCATGTTCCATGGCTACACTGGGATTCTCCCACTAATCCCTAGAGGTCACTCTAATATCGCCAAAACCTCTAGGCCACTCTCGGGTCACCCCAGTCTGAATCTCCATTTGCATGGTCACCTAAACTAATGGTGCACCCCTATTCAAATTTGTGCCCCTGCAGAGAATTTTTGGTCAGAACTCGAGCTATGGCTTGTGTGGTCACATTCTCCTATATATCACCTTCTTGGGCAGATCAATTGGTATCAGACCCTCAAGATCCATGGAAAGGCTTCCAATCTTGAAGATTGAGAAAAATTGTTTTGGTGTTTTCATGAAATAATCCAGAGTTTGCCCATTCCAGGGTTTCCATTTTATGCAAGAAGATCCACAGATCTCATACGCCCCAAGGTGATGCAGGAGCATCGATGACACATCAAGCGATCCAACACATCGAGCAAAAGACAACTGGATAAGCCAACACATATTTTGAAAATACTTTGGGAATGTTGCGTGATCTTAAATGATTCATTTAAGAGACGACACACTTGTACTGTAATGGACCTTGAGCGGATAAGCTCTCATCCTTAGGTAGATGAGGCATTTATTTTAGTTAATGCTGGTAGATAGGATCTTTAATTCTAGATTTGATAGTTTAGAGTTCGAGAGGGAAAATGGATATAGGCACCCTCCTTTGTACATTGTAAAAGATTTGAACAGGAGAGCAGGCAGAGAACTGTGTAGAGAACATCCATGTATAGATATTGAATTAATACAAGAATGCTTTGATTCAATTCCATGATTATGTGTCTATTCTCTGTGTTTATGTTGTTATGCTCATGAATAATTGCTTCCTATCATACATGTGATTTTATATGTTGTGTATGTGATTTCATGGTTGAATTGAAGTCTGAGAGGGTGAGTGAATGAGTTTCAATTGTTGCTCGGAGTGAACCAGAAGATTTCTGCAAGGAGTGCAGTTGAATTTGTCCGCAAGGAGTGCGTGACTACAGGGTTCAATTCGAGAAAGATTTTTTTCTCATTTCCTCGAAGAGTGTAGATTTGGCACCGAAGCCGTGCAAGGCGTGCGCAGGCTAGACGAAGACTCAGAGTTTTGATTCTGAGCAAAGGGAATCGAAGACTGCTACTACAGGTGTGTGCAGAGTCAAAGGATCTCAACACTTAGAAGTGTTCGAGAACTGTCGCAAGAAGTGTGTGCAAAGAACCTCGTTGAGGTTGAAGAAGTCTAATCAAGCTCAGGAAGGATAAGCCTCTGGGTCGCTGAGGATCAGCGTAGACAAGTGTGATTTCAAGCCGAGAAGAAGTGTCGTAGGTTGGCGAAGCGGTGAAGGAATCTCATGGAGAGATCCTTTCTTTCGTTTCGTGGACTATACAGGAAGGAAGGGACGGTCGAAATCTTCTCAGGAGATTTCGCGAAGTTCCGAGGATCGTCAGATCTTGCAGAGGTGCAAGAAGGTTACGGCGCGAGGGTTAGAGGAGTTTATAACTCAGGAGAGGTGGAGTTGTTGATTCAGAATCATGGGAGCCGTCAGATCTATACGTGGTCTCGTTTATTGGGGACTCGGGAGTTGAAGCCACGAAGGTTATGAAGCTAGCGTAGCAAGATCACGAGACACGATAAGATCATAGTCGTTTGTTGTGGAGGATGCATGTTAGGAGATCCTCATCTCACAGAATCGGGGATTGGAGGACCGAAAAGGAGACCCTTTAGCATCATGAGTGGCGAGATGCCGAGGAGGCTGTGAGCTGACCATATGAAGGGACAGGTGTCAAGGATCGAGACAACTCACTAACTCGGGACTCGTAAGGTGGAAGCCCAAGAATTGGGGGTTAAATGTCTCGAGGATGCAAGGTGGTGAGTGAATGACAGTCATTGGATCTGTAACGCAGGAGGACCATTGGATCTGAGCGAGGGATCGTGTCTCGGGACCTCGCAAGGAAAAGTTTGAGAATTTAGCCACGGATAGCGCGAGGTCGCGAGGGAGCGATATCCCGACAGCTGGATCCATGTGGCCATCATGGAGAGTGAGTGGAGTACAGGTGTCACAAAAGGATCATCTCGGGTCCTCGCCACAAGAAGTCTCTAGGCGTGGGTTTTTAGAATTCGCGAGTTGCGAAGTGCCGAGGAACCGAGATTTGTGAGGACACGTAGCAAGCATGAGGTGAGACCACACATCTTGGAGACTCGCGGACTAGGAGGGTGGAATTTCGACGGTTCAACCAGTGAGATCGCGAGGTTGTGAGAAGCGCTTATGTTAAGCCTAGTCCACGGTTTCATGTGGTGAAGGTGCATGTAAGGAAAAGGAGCAATAACCATGTCGTCAACTCGGTTATCACGAGATTTGAAATGAATATTGGAGGGTTAAAGTCACGAACTTGCGAGACCGCGAGATTCGGCTGATCTCCCGGTAATAAAGGGGGAAGACCTCGGAGAAGGATTTCTATGGGTGCAGATTTCCCAACTGGGAAATAGAAGAACCTTTGAGTTCTTCGGGCCTAGGAGAAAGAAGTTCCAATGCAGTTGTCCTCTCAGGACACGTCGCATCACAAGGGTGCCAATATCTCCATTTCCACAGAGACGAGCTCCACAGATCTAAAAAATTACATATCTCTCCCTCTATACCATTTCAAGCTACGTTGTGTCAGGGTTTTAAGTCCTCTATTCTCAAAACAGAGTCCTCTGTTCATTCATTTTAAGGCCGACCAGGTCCTAAGGAGGCATAGTTTTCTAGGCACTAGGTTTATTTATTTACTTGTTATAATTGCGACATGACCTTCAGGATGCACTGCATGATCCAAGGGTGTCACTCGCCTCTTTTTTTTTTCTTTGCATGATGTGCCCTTCAAGAAGCACTATGTGCTCCAAGGGTTCCACTCGACTCTTTATATTTTCTTTGCGTGATGTGCCCTTCAAGACACACTATGTGCTCCAAGGGTGCCACTCCCCTCTTGACTGAATTTGGTAGAAATCAAACCCATGGAGTCAATACTTCGTGAGGTGATCTTGTGTGAAACTAAGGGCCTCTAAAGAATAAGGACCATGCCTTATTGCACGCCCCTTAGAATCATAGTGAGCGACTGTCACAATCTTCCATCACGAAATCGTGGGTCTTCGCGAACTAGGTAATCGTTAACCTATAGCTCGAGCCATGGCAGGAGTGATAGTAGGCAGTGGTAGGGATTCTTCCACACCTCTCCCTCAATTTCTCTGGTTGTCGTGCATGACCCCTCTACTACATATGTGAGTCTCTTCAGCAAGCTATCGTCATCTTGCATCTATCAAAGAATCATGCCAACAATAAGAGTCAATCATCATAACATCTAATCATTTGTACATATGCCATATCAATGATATTCAAACCTGAACATTCCACTCCTTGACTCTACCCATAGTCCAAGGCGTTTCATCGATACCTCTGCATCCTCAATTTCAAAGCACACTTAGGGGAACCCAGTCAATAACACTTGTCTATGTAAATAAAACAAAATGACATATCATCAAATCCATAATATCTCATAGTCATAATCAACACAACCAATAATATAATAACCTAGATCACCTTCATGCAAGTGTCCTCCAATAATAAGTTCGATCAGTGTGCACAAGAGTGGGATGCTACAACAATGTCATCTAGAAAATCATAGCCAAGGTAATTTCTCTATGCCTCAAGACTCTCCTACCTTTCAATATTTCAAATGAACAATATGGATATGTAGAGGGAAGGAAAATCCTTGATAAGTATTCACATAATTTGAGCATGATTATAAAACTAGTCTTCACAAAATCTTTTGATATAGTTAGCTGGAAATACATGAAACACATTCTTCTAGATTTTGGTTTTAAGTTAGAATGGGTGAATTGGATCCTAAATCTCACTTCCATTGGTTTCTTATCCATTCTCATCAGTGGGACCCCTCACAATACCTTTACCCATTCTACAGGAATTAGACAAGGTGATCCCCTTTCACCCTTTTTTTTTTCATCATGGTGGAAGGTCTTAGTCGCTGCATCAAATCCCACATCAATAATGGTAATCTTAAAGGTCTCCATATTTGTAGTATCAACCCACTTGCCTCACAAAGTTAGTTCATAGATGATACTATGATGTTGGGTGATGCTACTACTAAATAAACCACAACCATTCACAACATACTCTAATACTTTAGTGCGACTTCAAGCATATCTATCAACTCATCCAAATCCCAAATTTTTTTCTTTAACACTCTAGAAGAGATTCAAAACCACCTATACAACATCCTCGGTTTTGCTAGAATCTCCCTTCCATCCAAGTATCTTGGTGTTCCCTTAATTGACAACTCCCTTCGCATCAAATCAAGGGAAGCTGTCAATGAATCCTTAAAACATCATCTTAGTTCCAAGACCTTTGGATCTTTCAACTTTGTTGGTTAGACCACCCTCTTGAAATCAGTTCTATAGGAAATTCCTATCTATATCTTCTTTACTTTGTCCACCCCAAAATTCATCCTTAACTCTATCAAATCCATCCATAGGAAATGTATTTGGAAAATCAATAAGGAATAAAATGTGAACTGGTGAAATAGGATGATCGATGCAATCCAAAACACTCTAGAGGATGTTGGGATTCATAAACTCATTGTTTTTGTCATTACTTTTTCATATTTCCTATCCATATTCATATAATAAACTCTCATTTTTTCCATCATAAACCTTTACTTGATCCCATAATTGATACCAAAAATCATTTGGAGGTAAAGATCTAATCTTTGTCATATTTGTTTAATGTTAATGCAATTTAGTTTAGTTAATTGTTATTTTTAAAGAAGATGAAAAATGTTCTCATTATATAGCTATTGAATTCTTGTAGGTTGCTAATAACTTTCGGTAGCAGATTTTTTTAAATGAAAGGTTCGAGCCTCTTCCATATCAACTTTAAAGCCACCACATATGCCAAATTGACACCTCCAAACTATCCACCTATTAAAACAACAAGATCCACCTATTAAAACAACAAGAGGATCCTATTATCAAATCGACAAATCACAAGTCGAATATTTTGGTTAAACTTGTCCATATGGAAAAAGAACACAACATCAGACTTGGCCAGAACAGAAAAGAGAGAGATCATATAAAGAAATTCATTCATTGTTTTCATGAATTTATTCATGACAATTCTCACTGAATAATTTTAGGGATCTCAAAATATTTGTAAACTTGATATCATATATCTTGTTATAATTTGGCTTCTAAAGAAATCAGATCTGAGGAATCATGATTCATTTGTATAAATTGAAGCATCAAAGATTCCATAGATAGTAGATGGTATGATGAGAAATTGTAATCCAATTTTGAATATAATATAACTATTGTTGTTGGTTTTCATATTGTATTAGTTATATGAAATAATTTTCTTCAATTTTACACTTGCATAAGGATTTCCTAGTGATAGACCAGGATGTAGGAGCCCCCCAAGATAACTGAGTTTGTTTCTCTTTTCAAATTCCAAGTTCTTTACTTTTAGTGTGTTTTATTTAAATCGTCTTCAATTTCATTTATGTTCAACTTCACTTATTTTATTTGGAAATCCTGTTACATCAATCAGTATCCTATATCATTGATTGAAATAACCAATTGGTGAATTCGGTAGTTTATGAAACCATATGGTAAAACTCATAAAACTAATGATCAAAGATTGAAATATTTTATTACTATTGTAACCAAATTTCTAACACTGTTTTTGTTCTTTGCATTTTCTTAATCCATTTCTCAATTCTTTCACAATAGAATTAAATTAGTCATACTTATCATTGGTTGACAGAGCTTTTTGGAAAACTCTATAATCCTTGGAATCGGTTGATAAAATTCATGAGTTAATGGTAAAGAATTAAGGCATGATTGAAATATTGTTGTTATAGTTTTGAGTTAGTTCTTTACTTTGTTTTGATAATTACTCTTTCTTTCTAGGATTACCTTGCAATGGTTTTCTTCTTGCAATCTTAATACTTAAATCAAGAATCAAAATCTATGCACATACAGTGATATATACTTCAGAATATTACGACCCCGAGTTGATGATTTAATGCATCAAATTCATTCAATTTAGTTTGATTGACATTTTTGGCATCTTTTCCGGGAAGTGTATATAGGGAATTGGCTTCTTGTTATAAAAAAATAATCATGTTAGGTAGACTGCATAAATAGACATAGGGATTCTAAAGGTAGATTCACAAGAAGAATAGATAGAATTGATAGACTAGTTAGAAACCCATATGTTTCCACTCATGGTGCAGTAAGAGCCATGTTGGCATAGGGGCAGACCCAGGGTTTAACTCTCAATAGCACACAAACAAAGCCCTAACTACCAGCCCTTTCGGCAACACCTGCAAAGCAGATGAAATCTCACCCGAGGTAGAGGTAGGAGTGGTTGGAAGACTCAGGTGTCTGCAACCTTAGCTAGGACACAGATGTGTGATTATATCATTTAAAAAGAACTTAGCATTGATCATTTGTCAATATTTAACCCTTATTATACTTCACAAACAAGACAGAGCATCCCGTTGTACACTCAGATCTACAATATTTCAGCACTTAACCATAGTAACCCAGATCAGATCCAGTAGATCAGCACTAAGCATCCTCATACACATCGTATCTAACAATTAGATATATCTAAGAAGAACATAGAATAAGTGGATATATCAAAGCACATAGCATAAGAAAAAACACATTGAGTCAAAGCACATAGAATAACACACAGATTTACGTGGTTCACCCCCCACCTTGGGGCTACGTTGACAAGATCTTCTTCTTTATTATCGTCTTCAAATTGTTACAAGCACAAAGCCTCCAAAACTCTTCTTCACATAGGACATAATGTCGTCACAGCTCACTAGATCCTCCTTCCTTGCGTTACAACACTTAGCTTCCTATAGCAACCTCACAGTAACTTGAACTTAGCATTGCAAGCCTTGCACAGTTGACACACAGCCTTATTCAACATCGCATAGATGCACTACCAATTACACTAAGAAATCACATCTACTTCACATCTACTTCTTACATTACCCATCCTTCTACTTATAAATTACAAAAGTGTGCATAATCATGGGTAAACCCACAGGCCAACATCCCTTTCCCATTACATTAACCCAAAACCCTAAAAGGGCCCAAAAGTGGATCGAGATCCTGTGATCTCTGCTTCGCCTAGTGCTCCATCTTTGACAGGCTCTCAAAGTCCAAAAACAATCAAATATGACCAAGTGTTCCTCAAAACTTGGTCAAGGGCCAACATGCCCCCAACACTCAACTGTGACTCATCCTAAATCACTCTGGTCTGATCAATTCCACCTCGAATGCCTGGAGCTTGGCTCGAGCTTCTTCGACCTGTTGCAATGTGACATCCTCTTGCTCAGTGAACTCCTGGATCACTGTGTCATTTATTATCCCTTCCAAGCATTGTTTTGTAGTGATGACAACCTATTCAAAGTCGATTCCCTAGCTTTCAAGTTCAGTGAATAGTTGGCATGCCTTTTCTTGGATTGGTTGAATTTGTTGGGAAACTTCCATTACTTTAATTTGCAACGTGTGTACTTGTTGTTGGGCATTGTGTTGTTATGCAAACCACTTCATTCTTTCAATTGGGGTCAAAGTATTCAGCAACGCTTGTAGTGCATTTGCATGCTTCTTTTCTTCTTGGAGTTTTGCCTCCAATGCCTGCAACTCTGGATTCTCTGTGAGGTTCTCATAAGTCTGGGTGATTCTAGCACTCAACTACTTGCATTCCAAGAAAAAGGTTTTTAATCAGTCAATTCCGCTACGGGAAGTTGCCTCCCTTAGGTCTCTTATTTCTTGAGGAGTCTTGAGAACGGTACGAAGTTCTAGATCTGCGATGTGCTGCTAAAGTTGCTAGATTAATTCTTCAAGTTGTGCCACCTAGTGTGGGACACGTTCTTCAAAATTTACTTATATTACCATCATAGAGTAAAGTGCTTTGTGAACCCTTTCCTGTACTTCAAGTTGCTTTGCTAGCAACTAGTCCTTACTCTGCTATAACTGTGTTTTTTCCTCATCCCATTTCGCTTGCAAGGCAATATTTTCCCATTCTTCCTTAATATTTTGTTCTACAAGTGCGCTCTATACTTGTGTCAAATCCTAGGTGGCCTGCGGTGTGTCTTCTTGAGCTCATCGAAGGTGAGCTTCGACTTTGTCAACGATCTGGTGTAATTGGGTGGACTCATCACTCGTTCCTATTGTTCCAATTGTCAAGGTCGTAGTAGAAACTGCTAGGCTGGACTAGAGTGCCTGCTACACTTCTTGAAGTTATCCCTTGATTTGGCTAAATACCTCCTCCTGCTTTGCTTCTTTCTTTTTTGTGATCTCTAGTGAAGCATCATTCAACGCAGTGATTAAGAATTCAAAGTCGTTCGGTGTGAGGGTATTCTTAAACGTAGTCTGCATGGCCTTAGTTTTTTTTCGGGATGAGGGCCTTGGTGGGGTAATATTCCTTTTATTAGAGGGATCCTCCTCCTCTCTAGGCAGAGTAACCTCTCCTTTGTTTTTCTCAACTTCTATGCCACCTAGTTCTTCACGATCACGTCCCTGTGCAGGTGAGGTCAAAGTAGTCTTCGTGGATGTGCTATGTACATATTGAACTTCATCATACTTCTTAGTCTTTCTTGGTCTAGGTGTATCCGACATAGCTTCAGGGCTTTCCACATCAGACATTTATGCGGGGTCCGCTGCAACAATGAGTTCCACTGACCATTCCTTGGTAATCTTCTCCAAGTCTTCTTCTATCAACTTGTAGTATGATTGGAGATTTTGTTTGTACTCATCAGCGTGTGCTGTGATATAGGTGAAGTGGCGGTCCATGCTGAATTTTATCAAAGTTATAAACCTATAAAGTGTGTTTGGGGTGATGCATGGTGTAGACTGGATTGCATTGTTCAATTGGTTTTAATAGGCATGGAAGATGACATTGGACTTCCACTGGTTGTTCATGTCGCCGGAGTACCATAGCATACAAAACCTCATGGCCAATGGTTCGAAGGGTTTGATCTCTAGAAAAGTGGCACCTTCTGGTATCTCCCAGGAAATGAAAGCGATTAGTATGGGAAACCAACTAAAGTGGAACTCATACCCTTGGTCTTGCACTTCTTTGCAATTAAGATCTAGTTGGTTTACAAGGTACTACACCCAGTTCATCTGTAGTCCCTCGGTGCACTTCCTTGCGAGGTCAACTATGAATCTAGTCACTTGTGTTGGTTTGTTCTTGCGAACTAGCTTGCTCACAATCAAATAATAGGAAAGGCACACTAGACCATTGTAGATGGAGGCTACCTTTTAGCCTCGTGTGCCTTTCTCAGCATCGCCATAAGTTTCTTTTATCCTCTACGCTAGTGCTCAGTCTGAGGTCTTTCCAGGGTAAAACTCTTATGGGTGAGGGCCTTGCATAATATGGCCTGTGATCTCATTGATCAAGGTCAGATCCATAGTGATGTAGTAGTCCAACCATAAGTATCCTTTGTGGTAGCAGGGAAACAACAACTTGACGCATGTGTTAACTTCCTGGTGTCTGCCAAAGTGCAGGATATTCAATACATTAAGTAGTGTGGACTGTGCGAGGTTTTGGGTCCATGACTATGGGACAATATTATAATTCTTTCCTTTGGTCCTGGGTAAGTACTTATGCGGGGATAACATGTTGTAAACTTTACGATCTCGAAGGTTAAAATCACTAAATTTCAGTGCTAGGAGCTTATACTGGTCAGCACTAACTGCGTGCACCCCTTTTGGAAGGTACACGGTGATCAAAGTGTACTCAAAGTCTTGAGGTAAACTGTCATGGTTGATGGTACCGCTTAGAGGTGGTAAGTAAGTAGGTAGAATGCATGGGATAAGCTTGGCATTTGCGATGTCATCCCTAAGCTTGGTTTGTTTCTCATCGATCGGCTAGGATGGACTGGCATGAGCAGTGGAAAGGGGTGCTTGGGGTCCTCTCTTTGATGATTCTTGAACTCCTATAGATATTCCTCGCTCTAACATGACTCTCTCAGTCATTAAATCAATCAAAACTTCTTCAACTACTTTCTTAGTAGCGGTGAGCTCATCCAACATACAATCTTGGGTCAACTATCTCGGGTGTGAAATGAATTCAGAGACTATAGTGAACAGTATGGGAGCAAGGAAATTATCATAGGGTGAAGTAATATTAGGTTTTGGGCTCAAATTATCACTTAGCAAAAATTATTCTTGGTGCGTGGTGTGACAGGCTAAGTAGGGAAACTTAGCAATGGTCTACCTGCAACGGGTATGAGGTTGCATTAACTTATGTTTTCTCCATTATGGTGCAGTCTAATTGTCTAGTGGCGAGCCATAAATTCTTTTCAACCCATTCGAAGCAGCATTTGGATGGTTATATTGGCTTCCAACGACTATATTACTTCGCCTCGACGAAGTGCCATATGTCAATGTTCTGATATCCTAACGAAGATCCAATTCTGCAAAGTGTCTTTCTATGAGGTACCCTCTGGGATTTTCTATAATTTTTCAATCTTAGCCTTCTTCTTACTTATCTTTCTATCCTTCTTTCCAGTGATCTTCGTCTCGGTGATTCTCTTCTCATTTTGATTCCTATTTTCCTTGGACATAGTCACTTCGTGCTGGTGAGATTCTCTCCTAGGGTTTAGGTATATCACTTCTTCTTTGTCTGGGGTATAAATTTCAAACATTTGTGTAGATTTGGCCTCAATATCCGGGCTTTAAGTGTTAGATGGCTTTGAGCAGCTCTCCTATTCTTTTATTAACTGTGCGATCCTTTAAGTCATGAAATCTTTAACTCATGTCTCTGTTGTTCTAAAACCTCTTCGTCTTCCTTCTTTCTGGCTTGATCTCTTTCAATCCAAGGTTTTTCGAGTAGCATAGTAAATAGGGCTTTCTCCTCAATGAATTTGATAATCTCAAAGTCTTCTTTTACTGAAGTTCCATTGACTTTCATAGGTAACTGAGTGAGTTTTCCGCATAATATCATCAGTTTTCCTCTGAATAGTCTTATTCCTCCCAATGAGGGAATCATGGAGGGCTTCCCTATAGCTTCCCAAGTTCTTTCTGGCATAATGTTCACTTGTGTTTCTTCATCAAGAATAAAGTCAATGTCGAAGTCTCCCTATTCTTGCTTCGACTTGCTCCTTTTCTTGGAAGATCTCTGGTAATTAGACATCTTTATGTTCCTTCAGGGTTTCTTTCATCTGTATTGATACTTTCTTTGATTCTTGCTGGGGTTCTTCTACAATCTTAGTCTCTTGATCTCCTTCAGGGTTTGCTTACTCCATATTAAGGTTTTCAAGTCTATCAATCATTCTAGGGCAATCCAGTACTTCATGGTCCATAGCCTTACAATAGAGGCAACTAGGTTTTCTCCTAAGGCATTCCTTAGCAAGATGTCCTGGTCTTCTGCAACTGTAAAAAATATTTAATCCTCTCTTTCTCTTCAATGATCCCCAACTCTTCTTGTACTGCATGCTAGGATCATAATGGCTAGCCTACAAAAATTTCTTTCTAGGATCTTGCATCCATTTGATAGTCAAGACATTCTTTCTATGCATAGGTATAACATATCTATCATTATTCTTATCATATCTATTCATATCAAACTTTCTTTCATCTATTAATGCCCTAGTTTTTAAGCTAGTACATAATCTATCAAACATACCTAGATCCATGCTCTAGAAACAAAACAATTCACTTCTTTTACTTCTACAGAGCACAAAGCTTCTAGATCTAAGAGATTTTGAATATTCTTACCTTTATTAGAGCATAGAGCTTATAGATCTTACCTCCTTTTTGCATATCTGACATCTTTCTTTCAGAAATTTCCACTTTTACTTTTCTTAGAGAACAGAGCATTCAGATCTTTCTTCTTTTCTTCAGATCTAATCTCCCTTTCTTCAGATCTGACCTTATTCATGGCACAAAGATTCATAGGTCGAGTAAAAAGATGCGTACTAGGGAAACAGATCTACGCACAGAGTTTTTTTTTTTGCATAGAGTTTCTTCTTCCTCAGTTCCCAGCAATCACAATTTCAGGTCCCATCAAAGGAACCATTTGTTGGTACATGGGTAGACCCAAGGTTCAATGCTCAAGAGCGCACCAACAAATCCCTAACTACTGACCTTTTCAGCAACACCCGCGAAGCAGATGAAGTTTCACCTGAGGTAGAGGTAGGGGTGGTTGCAAGAATCAGGTGTTTGCAACCTTAGCTGGGACATAGATCTATGATTATATCATTTACATAGAACTTATCATTGATCATTCATCAATATTTAACCCTTATTATACTTCACAGACAACATAGATCATCGCGGTGTACACTCAGATCTATAGTATTTCAACACTTAACCATAGTAACCCAGAAGAGATCCAACAGATCAACACTAAGCATCCTCATACACATCAGATATAACAATTAGATATATCTAAGAAGAAGACAACATAAGTGGACATATCAAAGAACATAGCATAAGAAAAAACACATTGAATCAAACCACAGAGCATAACACACAGATTTATGTTGTTCACCCCCCATCCTGGGGATACGTCCGCAAGATCTTCTTCTGTGTTATCGTCTTCAATCTGTTACAAGCACAAAGCCTCCAAAACTCTTCTTCACATAGGACAAAAGATCTTCGTATCTCACTAGATCCTTCTTCCTTCCATTTCAACACTTAGCTTCCTATAGCTACCTCATAGTAACTTGCACTTAGCCTTGCAATCCTTACACATTTCACACAAAGAAGTTAATCAACATCGCATAGATGCACTACCAATTTCACAAAGCAATCACATCTACTTCACATCTAATTCACATCTACTTCTTACATTGCTTATCCTTATATTTATACATTACAAAAGTGGGCGTAAGCATGGGTAAACCGACAGGACAACATCCCTTTCCCATCACATTGACCCAAAACCCTAAAAGGGCCCAAAAGTGGACCGAGATCCTGTGATCTCTGCTTCGCCTAGTGCTCCATCTTTGACAGGCTGTCGAAGTCCAAAATAAGTCAAATATGACCAAGTGTTCCTCAAAATTTGGTCAAGGGCCAACAAGCGACACCATATTCTAATATATGTGCAGGTAGAACCATCTGAGGAGGACCAACAATAAGAACACCGACATTTGAGATTGAAGGAAAATCTTAAGAGGAGCAAGAGATTGTCTTGCAACCAACTCAAGAAGTTGTGATTATTTTATCTCCTAAAGAAAAATAATTCTTCCAAAGCCACCTTGAATTTCAAGATCCAACACCTACCAAAATTGAACCTGAAGTTTCAATAGAAACACAAGGATCTATAAACATGTGAGGGGAAGAAGAAGTAATTGGAATTCAAAGATGTGGAGGTGGAACTTGAAATGAAAATAATCGAAGAGATGACGCAAGAGGAGGTGGAAGACATGGAGAAGCAGGAGTAGATGAATTGGAGGAGTTTGTATTTCCTACAAAAATGCGAATAAGAATGTTCAGATGAAAAACATTAATCTTTCTTCCTTCCAAAATTTCGAGGTATGGATTATGAAGACCTTGAAACATTTTTATTTTTATTTGAAGTGATATGTCATATTTATGATTACTCTTAGGATGCCCAAAAATTGACATTGTTTCCAAAAACCCTTAAATATTCATCCTTACGTTGTTTCATGGATTTAGGAACAAATTCCATTCACACCCGGGACCTAGGTACACTCTATCTCAAGTCCAAACATCAACAACCAGAGGGGTAAGCCGAGTTGAAATTAGAAATTTACTTGAAAACTTTAAAATTGATATTCTTGGCACTTTGACGTTTGAGTTTGATAATTTAAAAGTAAAACAGAAAAAAGAAGAAGAAAATTAGGCTCTAACAATATTTTTTCGTAAGTGTAGAAAGAAGCATGCATCAAGAGAAAGTCCAATTTATATTATTGAAGTTTGTGGAATTTGCGCAGAGAATCATAAGACAGAGAGTTATCCATCATTGTCAGTATTAAAGTCATATTTCCAAGGTAGCCAGGATGTTATGGAAGAACTCTATTTCATAGCACCAAAACGACCATGGAATCTAAGAACAATAGGTATGAAAGAAGACTTTACTTAGCAATACAATCCTTACTTTCTGCAATTTCCACAACAATCCAACCGAACGCCTCCTATACCTTGGTAGACATGGCATCCAAAATAAACTCCAAACCAACCCTGGAAAAAAGTTTGGAGTGGAACTAAATATGGATATGCATATACCAATCCTTAAACCTCATATCTTACTCAACAACAATATTCTACTCAATACCCCTGATGATGACCATAGTCACAACGCTATCTTACTTAGACTTCACAAATTACTCAACCTAAACAATTAGAATTGACTTCCACTCAACAACCTCCATGACCTACTCAAATACCTTCTCAACCCATTCCTAATCTCAACAATAAAGTATTCTAGCCCACTTACAACGCTGAGTTACCGAATTTCCCAACATATGTGATTACTTCGTTGTATCTAAATGAAATTCATCTTAGATATGGAAAAGTAGTTCAGAAAAAATCTCCAATTATTGATGAAAAAGAAGAGGAGGAAACTCCCAATCGATTATTCAATAAATAAAAACCACAAACTTATACTCCCATACTAGAACAGACTCAACAATCTCAAACACCACCTTTCGAGAAAGCTTAATTTTGCAAAAACAAATTCAACAAAATAAGTATGATTTATTGGATGAGTTATGGAATGTTTGTATCAAAATCCCCTTACTCCAAGTAATAAAGGATATTCTGATATATGCTAAAATAGTTAGGGATTTATGCATAAATAAATCAGGGAGAAAGAATAAAGACCCTCAAAATGTACAGGTTATTGTCAAATTGGAAGATCTAATGTCTTAGAAAACTTATATGAAAAAATATTGTGATCCTAGAAGCCCCATTGTACAAAGACACATTAATAACGTAACTATTACCAATACATTGATAGATTTAGCAGTAGCAATAAATGTGATTAAAAAATCTATTATGGATGTATTGCATCTTTCTAATCCTCATTATACACCAATTGTTTTGCAATTAGCTGACCGCTCAATAATTAATCTTGAAGGCATATTAGAAGACATCATAGTCTCAAAAGATTCATGGGAATACCCAGTGGAATTTATGATCTTACAGCCTAAAACCAACTTGCAAGGGTATCATTTAATCTTGGGTAGACCATGGTTAGGAACTATTGATGCATATATAGGGTGTAGATCTGTCAATATGATAATCAAACATGGATATTTAGAAAATAAATATCATTTGTATCCACCTACTAAAACTGTAATAAATATGAAATTGAACAATCTCTTCATGATACAGATCATCAAATACTACAACTAGTTTTTAACATTGACCAAGTACTAAGTTTTAAAGATGATAATAAGGAAAATCAGATCACTAATTACATCAATAATTCATATTTTTCTCTATATCATGGGGGGAAACATATTCTTAATCATATCTTGGATTAAAATTTTCAAGAAACCTATACAATGGAAAAATTTTTCACACTTGCACATTCAATGACTATAAATACTTCAAAACCATAATAAAGTAGTATTGTTGTTCAAATTCATCTAGACAAAACTTTAAATATTAATTCTCAACTTGAATAATTTCAAAAGAAACAATTGATTAAAACATTGAGAAAACATTATGGTGCATTTGCACGGGAATTTACTGATATGAGAGGAATTCAACAAAATACCTACATTCATCATACTTATTTAGAGTATAATTTCATACTTATCAGGCAACCCCAAAGACAAATGAATTAGCTTTTAAAGGAAATTGTGAAAAATGAACTACAAAAATTATTGAATGCCAATTTTATATATCTAATTTGTAATAGTCAATGGTTTCCACCTTTATTAATTGTTCCAAACAAAAATGGAAAATGGCGTGTGTGTGGATTACAGGGAATTGAATAAGGCAACCTTGAAAGATCATTTTCCATTACCTTTTATAAATTAGGTACTAGATACATTCGTAGGAAAACAATACTTTTCCTTTCTGGACGGCTTTAGTGGTTACAACCAAATTCAGATTGCTCAAGAAGATCAGGATAAGGCCACATTCAATTATCCTTGGGGTAAGTATGCATATTGAGTACTACCTTTTGGATTATGTAATGCAACTTTCCAATATGTTGTATTGGGTATATTTGCTTTCCCGATTCATGATTGGGTAGAGGTTTATATGGATTCTTTTACTATTTATGGAAATAATTTTGAGGAAGTATTAGCAAATCTAGAAAAAGTGTTAATCACATGTCAAAAAAAAAATTTAGAGCTAAGTCATGAGAAACGTTTTATGTTTCAAACTGAAGGAATTGTTTTGGGTCATTGTGTGTCTTCTGCAGGAATAAAGGCAGATCCAAAGAAAATAGAAGTCATTTCAAAGATTCCAATGCCAAAGAATAAAAAGAATATCAGAAGTTTCTTAGGACATCTCCATTGTTTAAACTTCTTACAAAAGATAATGATTTTTTTTGGAATATATCATGCAGAACTACATTTGAAATTTTAACGAAATTTTTTTTGTAGATCATGTCTTAAGAGGACCAAATTGGTCTCTTCCATTTCATATATATACAAACACTGCTGATATAGCCTTAGGTGTAGTTTTGGGAAAAAAATAAATTCACGTTTCATATGACTTTTACTTCATTAGAAAAAATTTGACACATGAATAAAATTACACAGTCACAAAAAATGAATTTCTTGTAGTAGTACACACCATCAATAAATTTAGGCATTATATCACATGATACGAAGTATTTTTCATACAGATCATTCAACCATTATATATTTAATGAATAAATCAATCACTAATGGTAGAATTATTAGATGGCTCCTTTTACTTTAGTAATTTGATATCACCATATTAGATAGACCTGAAAGATAAAATATAGTTGCATATTTTTTGTCTAGAATACAAAATGAAGGTGAAATAAATCTTGTTAATGATGAATTTCCATATGAACATTTATTTTCAACAACTAACAAGTCTCCTTGGTTTGTAGATATTTCCAATTACTTGACCACTGGAAAATTACCTCAACACTTGTCACAAACAGAAAAACATAAAATTATTATAGATAGTGTTTTATACTCATGGGTTGATGGTGAACTATTTTGCACTGGACCTGATTTTATTATTCAAAGGTGTGTTAGATAAGATGAGGTATATGACATATTAAAATAATTCCATGATGAACCTTGTGGAGGTCATTTTGTTGATCGAAGAACTGCTTATAAAATTCTCCAACTTTGGTACTATTGGCCTTCTCTTTTCAAAGATACTAAGCAATATGTGAAATGATGTGACAGTTTTCAACGAATGGGAAGGTCGGTTCAAGAAGATGAAATTCCTCTACAACCACATGTACTCATAGAACCTTTTGAGATATGGGCACTAGATTTTATAGGACTAATTTCTCTAACATCAAGAAAGAGGAGGTATGTCTTAGTCTGTATTGATTATTTAACAAAATGGGTAGAATTTAAACCTTTTTTTTTGCTACTAAAAAATATGTTGTTGATTTCTTATCTGAGGACATATTTACTCACTTTGGTCTCCCAAGAGAGATTGTTATAGATCAAGGTGCTTAATTTACCTCAATAATTGTTCAAAGATCATGGAGCACTGCAATATCAAACATAGGAAATCTTCTCCATATCATCCATAAGCCAATGGGCAAGTGGAATCAACCAATAAAGTTTTTGAATCTATCCTCACTAAGATAGTTCATATTCATCATAAATATTGGGTAGATTGCATTCCATAGGATCACCTACCGTACCACATGGAAAAATACTACCGGGCATACACCATACAAACTTGTGTATGGAAAACAAGTTTTACTTCCTATTGAATTTCAAGTCAAAACCTTCAAAACAATAGACGAACTTGGGATAAATCTTTCAGAAGCACAACAACAAAGTATGTTGCAAATTAGTGAGCTGGATGAGATCAGGAAGGAGGAAATTCATCATATAACTATCATACAACATCAAAGATCCATATGGTATCATAAATCCATAAGGAAAAATGCATTCAAATCAGGCGACTGGGCTCTTTTGTTTGACTCTAGATATAAAATTTTAAGGGAAAGTTTAGTACTCATTGGTTGGGTCCATGTCAATTAGAGGAAGTTTATAACAATCTAGAGGTTAAAATTAAAACTATAGATGAAATAAGAATTTATTTCCTAGTTAATGGCCATAGATTGAGGAGATATAAGAAACCATTGAATATGGAGGAATTTTTCAATCATATGCTTCAACAGTGAGACA
>JASDQU010011143.1:128675-144337 GCA_032191745.1 Picea mariana | reverse complement strand
ATATAATAGAAAATCAAAATGCGCTCTCTATGAAAACCAATTTCCGGCGCAATTGTGTATGGATCCTGTTTAAAAACCAACAATGGAAGGAAGGGTTCGTGACAACTAAAATCAGTCTTTCTGAGTTCCTGAAAATAATTCAAGTTATGGAAGACAATGTTTTCTTTGCAGTTGATATCTTCATCAACAATAAATTTGGTGTGAATTGAGGAATGTATCAGAAGAATTTTGGTTGAACTTCAAAGAATTGTTTACAAGTCAAGGAACCAACGTCAACAATTAGAATTCGTAGTGTTACATATTCTTACAGTCATAGATTTTCTGTAGCCACTGAAAGATTCTGTGGTTGTTTTCAAAAACATAAATTGTTGAATACTAACTCACAACAGGTTATATTTTGAATTTCATGAAATTGTCATGAAATTCAGAGTATATTCAGAGTTTTTTCAATATTTAAGACTCTCTTCATCAACAAATTTTCGTAATCAATAAATTTTCAAAAACATCTACATCAACATCCTTACAATCATTACGTTTCTTCATCACCATGCTCATAATTTTATCAATATTTCTTCATCGGACCTTCTTTAATCATCATCATCATTTCATAACTCTTTTGAGCAGTCCTTTAAACAGCACTTCATCAATTATTCATCAAAAACAAACAACCTCTACATCAACATGAACCTTCAACAACAAAGTCAATTGCTATAGCTACATGTAACAACAAGAATAAGGTAACAATTCATTAAACTTTGATGCATTTTATATCAAAATTATGGAAAGATGAACATATTCTACTCAATAATTTCTTGTTCGGGTTAAATCTATAACTTCTCCATACATATATTCCATCACCATATCACCATTTATATCCATCCGTAAAACAAATTCTCCATATAAAAATCATTATAAACAAATTATATGCATGACGGAAATTTTATTTTCGGCATGCATATTTTAAATCCGCCCTTTCGTGATTACCACGATTTGAATTTTGATATGAACAATGTGGCATGACTACTATGATCTACTATCATTAGCTTCACAATTATTACAATTTGCATCCAGTATCCCTTGCATCCATCATTATTCCTTGCATTTCGTCCATTTTCCATATCCCATGATCCTGCATATTTGAATTTAACCTTAACAATAGAGAGCATAGTAGCCAAGTTTATCGAAAAGAGAAGATAGCACCTGTTAGAAGATATGAGCCAAGTGGAATAGATATAGTTCAAACATATTCCGATTGTCACAAGATTTTTCAAAGAGCTGGTTGGCTTCCTTTTCCACAGAAGTTCCAGGGCTACAATGAGAAAATTACCAGAAAGTTTGATCAAAATTTTGATGGTAGAAGAGTCTGCATCAATGAATTACAAATGAAAATAACAGAGGATTCTATTTCTCAGGCTACAAAATTACCTTAGGCGGGTGAGAAATGGCTAAAAAACCAGAAGTTAAAAACTAATGAGTGGAAGAAGTTTTTAGTAAACCCTAAGACAATGATTAATTGGAGCAAGGGCATTCATGTGGCTGCCGTTGATATGCCCATGAAGGCGATCTAGAGGAGAAGGTGACCATGCAAGCCATAGCTTGACTTTTGACCAAAAACTCTCCTAAGGGGTGCAAATCTAAATAGGGGCGCACCATTAGTTTGGGTGACCAAGCAAATGGGGATCTAGACTGGGGTGACTCGAGAGTGGCCAACAAGTTTTGGTGATCTCAGAGTTACCTCCGGGGATTAGTGGGAGAAGCCTAATGCAGCCATGGAAGAGGGCGCACTCACTTCATTCCCACAAAGAAGAAACCAGTAAGGTCGCAAACCCCAGTTGGTGCGCCCTCCCTTCTATCTCAGAAAACTCGAAGGAAATGATTTGCTCCCTGAGAGAGTGGCTAGATAATGCAATAAGCTTTCTCTCAGAGGTGGAAGCATGAAAAATGGAGTCACCAAGAGGCAGCCATGAAGGAAGGCGCATTAGTTATTCTTTAGAAACCCTAAAAATGAAATTGCCATGAATGTAAAATGCAAACTCAGAAAAGGAAACAACCAAGACACATAGCTTTAGAAGAAAAGGTAAGAATTATTTATTTTAGTCTCATTTCACCTTATATACCAAGGGAACCATTTATTTTACATATATTTGATTCATCATCAAAGCTGAAGAAGTGTTGCGCCTATGTGATTGACTTGTACGCCCTAGGTGGGCATTCCCCTAGGTGGCCTCCGTGACCCAATTCATCCATGTTTATATATGGAAGCGTCTTGGCTTCCATGAGAAGATGTGGAAACTTGTTTTGAAATACATCAGTTGCGAGATGTGGAAACTTGTTATGAAATACATCATTTGCGATCCACTTTGCTCGAGATGGAGTTTGGCCTTGGTGGGCTACCAGATACGAAATGTAAGTCTGGTGTCTTGTAGAGTGACTTCGAGTGTCCAGTATAGTTTCTTTGGCCAATGGGAGTTTGAAATCAGGAATGTTGTCCACTAGATGAGTGATGGTGACTGGTTCTTCCAAAAGGGTAGGATCAAACAACTTTAAGTGATTTACATTAATGACATTGTGGATTCCCAATTTTGGTGGCAGATCCAACCTATATGCATTTTCTAGAATATTGTCGAGTATTGTATACAGACCATATCTGATTGGGAGAAGCTTGTGATGGTGGCCTTTGAAGCGCTTCTTATCCAAGTGTAACCGGACTTGGTCCCCTGGTTGAAAGGCCATGAAGGTTCTTTGTTTGTCATGGCAATGCTTGGCATGATATTGGGCTGCTTTGAGTGTTGATGTGATTGCACTGTGGCATTGTGAAATTTGTTGATTGTTACTGTTGTTGATGGAAGGTACCTTGAGGAGCCCAAGGGAGTGGAAGCTCAGTTCGAGATGCTGGTTGGAAACCCAAGTAGACATCAAGAGGTGAAAATCTTGTACAAGAATGTGTTTCCTTGTTGTAGCTATGTTGGAGAATGTATAAGTAATTGTCCCATTGTTTGTTGCACCCAAAATGAGTTCGGAGAGAATGGACCAAGACTCTATTGACAACCTCTATTTTTCCATCCATTTGAGGATGGAATGTAGTAGAAAACTTGAGGTGGCACCCCAATAGCACCTATATAGTCTTCCAGAAGCGAGAATCTCTTTCTGAGATGATACTGCTTGGGAGGCCAAAATGGGGCCAGACATGATGGAAATAGAGTTCCATTGTTTGCGCTACTGTAGTAGTATTTCTGCATGGGATAAAAAGTTCCATTTTGCTGAAGTGACATACCACTACCCGGATTTCATCGTGTTTCTTTTGGGTTGTTGGAAGTCCACTTAGCAAGTCCATTGAGATTGACTCCGAAGGCCAAGAAGGAAGCGGAAGTGGTCGATACAACTCATGCTTTTGATTGGATGGCTTGTTTTGTGAGCATAAGGCACAAGATTTGATAATTTTTTCAACTTGAACTTGCATGGAAGGACAATGAAAATGGCATTGCAGATGTTGGGTGGTCTTTGTGGTCCTGAAGTGGACCCCATAGGCTAAAGCAAGTGCTTCCCTGATGAACAAGAGGCGGTCTTCTAAGTGTGGAATGCATAGAAAATTCATCTTATATAGCCACCCATCCCGAATAATGTAGTCTAGGAAGGGGGTCTGATTGATCACTGTGGGGCTTTGCAAAGCTTCCCAAATCTCTCGAAAGTCAGTGTCAGTAGCATATTTATCTTTCCATGTTTCAGAAGTAGCATAATGTACTTCTATAATAGAAAGAACTAGAGTGGGAGGTAGAATTAACGAATCAACCATTTTATTAGAAGTGTCTTTCTTGTATCTGATGACTAAGTGAAATTGTTGAATGTAGGAGGCCCATTTAAGGTGCCTTTGTTCATGAATATTTAACTGAGAGTTGATGAAAATCAAAGGGTGATGGTCGGTATGTAGAATGGTTTCTTTAGCCAAAAAATAATGCCTCCATTATTTGAGTGCTTGCACCAGACTATAAAATTCCTTGTCATAGGTACTATAATTTTTCTTTGCGTCAGACAGGGTTTCAAAGTGCTAAGCAATGTGGTGTTCTCCCTATTTAAGTACGACACCAATAGCATATTGTGAGGCATCGTACTCAATCTCAAAGGGTTGGGAGAGGTTTGGCAGATGTAAAACAAGGGATGAGCAGAGGGCGTCTTTGAGCTGAGCAAAGTGAGTAGTTTCTTATTTGGTCCAGATGAATGTAGAAGAATTATTTGAGAGTTGATGCAAAGGTTGGGAAAGATTTGAAAAAGAAGGAATGAACTTACGATAGAAATTGACACCACCCAAAAATCTTTTCAAATCATTAGCTGAAGAAGATGGAGGCCATTGTTTCAATGCTTGGATGTGAGATGGATCTAGTTGAATACCCTTTGAGCTGACCATAAAGACAAGATAGGGGACTGAAGTCTGACCAAAATATGATTTCTTCTCTTTGACTTGCAACTTGTGTTCTTAGGGAATTTGGAGAACTTGTCGGACATGTTGCATGTGAGTGTCCCATGTCTAACTAAAGATGAGAATGTCATCTAAGTAGATGACCACAAATCGACCCAAATGTGCTCCAAATATGTCATTGATGATCCTCGTGAAAGTGGTTGGGGCATTGGTGAGACCGAAAGGCATGACTTTCTACTCAAAAAGATCAAATTTGGTCTTGAACATTGTTTTCCAAACATCATCTGGGTTCATTCGAACTTGATGCTACCCAGTTGTTAAATCCAATTTAGTAAACCACTTAGCTCCTTGGAGGGTGTCGAGTAGTTCCTTAATCTAGGGAAGGGGGTGACGGTTTTTTATTTTGGCTTTGTTCAAGGATCGGTCATCAGTGACAAGGCGCATTTCTGAGGTATCTCCTTTAGGGATGACAAAGGCGGCAAAAGCATAGGGAGAAAACAAAGGTTGGATGTGGCTAGAGTTGATGAGGTTGAGTAGGGGCGTTAGGCAAGGAAGATCTGGGGATGAGATGAATGGAATTCTCAATGTGGCGGAAGGGGGGAAGTCCCTTTGGAGGTTGAAATACCTCTGCAAACTCATGGAGGAGGGGAGTCATAGTTTCACGAACAAGGTGCGTTGTATTTTCTGGTGTTATTGGGCACACCAAACAGAGAGAGACACATTAATTTAAGTGTAGATGTGGGATTTGTTCTTTGGTATAAGGGGGTTTGGGTTTTGTTGCAGTTATGATATAAGTGTGGCCTTCTTTAGTAATTTTGTATTGGTGGGATTTGGCTTTGCAAAGCTTCCCAAATATCTCGAAAGTCGGTGTCAGTAGAATATTGATCTTTCCATGTATCATAAGTAGCATAATGTACTTCTATAATGGAAAGAACTAGAGTGGGAGGTAGAATTAGTGAATCAACCATTTTATTAGAGGTGTCTTTCTTGTATCTGATGACTAAGTGAAATTTTTGAATGTAGGAGGCCCATTTAAGGTGCCTTTGTTCCTGAATATTCAATTGAGAGTTGATGAAAATCAAAGGGTGGTGGTCGATATGCAGAATGGTTTCTTTAGCCAAAAAATAATGCCTCCATTATTTGAGTTCTTGCACCAGACTATAAAATTCCTTGTCATAGGTACTATAATTTTTCTTTGCCTTAGACAGGGTTTTAGAGTGGTAAGCAATGTGGTGTTCTCCATGTTTAAGTATGACACCAATAACATATTGTGAGGCATCAGACTCAATCTCAAAGGGTTGGGAGAGGCCTGGCAGATGTAAAACAAGGGATGAGCAAAGGGCGTCTTTGAGCTGAGCAAAGTGAGTAGTTTCTTCTTATGTCCAGATCAATGTAGAAGAATTATTTGAGAGTTGATGCAAAGGTTGAGAAATATTTGAAAAAGAAGTAATGAACTTACGATAGAAATTGATGCCACCCAAAAATATTTTCAAATCCTTAGCTGAAGAAGGTAGAGGCCATTGTTTCAACGCTTGGATGCGAGATGGATCTAGTTGAATACCCTCTGAGCTGACCACAAAGACAAGATAGGGGACTAAATTATGACCAAAATATGATTTCTTCTCTTTGACTTGCAACTTGTGTTCTTAGTAAATTTGGATAACTTGTCGGACATGTTGCATGTGAGTGTCTCATGTCTGACTGAAGATGAGAATGATGACCACAAATTGACCCAAATGTGCTCTAAATATGTCATTGATGAACCCCGTGAAAGTGGTTGGGGCATTGGTGAAACCAAAACACACGACTTTCCACTCAAAAAGATCAAATTTGTTCTTGAACATTGTTTTCCAGGCATCATCTAGGTTCATTCAAACTTGATGCTACCCGACTGTTAAATCCAATTTAGTAAACCACTTAGCTCCTTGGAGGGTGTCGAGTGGTTCCTTAATCTGCGGAAGGGGGTAATGGTTTTTTATTTTGGCTTTGTTCAAGGATCGGCCATTAGTGACAAGGAACATTTCTGAGGTATCTCCTTTAGGGATTACAAAGGCGACAGAAGCATAGGGAGAAAATGAAGGTTGGATGTGGCTAGAGTTGATGAGGTTGGTCAGCTGTCTTTCCATTTCCTTTATTTCTGTTGGGGACAACTGGTGAGTAGGGGCATTAGGCACGGAAGATCTGGGGATGAGATGAATGGAATGGTCAATGTGGCAGAAGGGGGGAAGTCCCTTTGGAGGGTGAAATACCTCTACAAACTCATGGAGGAGGGGAGTCATAGTTTCAGGAACAGGGTGCGTTGTATTTTTTGGTATTATTGGGCACACCAAACAGAGAGAGACACATTGGTTTAAGTGTAGATGTGGGATTTGTTCTTTGGTATAAGGGGGTTTGGGTTTTACTGCAGTTAAGATATAAGTGTGGCCTTCTTTAGTAATTTTGTATTGGTGGGATTTGGCTAGATAAATAGCATTTCTTTGGGTTTGGTATGGGATACTCAGCAACAAATATGCACAATCCAAGAGGGAGACATCATAGAGGACAACATATTTGAGTTTCCCTATCACGAAAGTGACCAAACAACGCTTGGAAACTAGGAGGTGAGGGACATCCTTTTGGAACCATCCAAGTTGATAGGGTTGTAGATGTGTAGTGGTGACAAGATTAAGGCGGTTGACAAGGGCTTGAGACACCAAATTTTTCTGTCTTCCATTTTCCATAATCAATAAAGCCAAGGCATTTTTTATTTGGTAGTTATGGGTGAAAAGGGGTTGGGTAGATGCATTCGAATCTTCCTGTGTCATTAGAATTAATGAGGGATCTACTTCTGTGGGATTTTCCAGAGGAACTTCTTTGGTATCTTATACTTAGGAAGGCTCAATGAGCTCAGTGAGTAGAGTTTTGTTGGTTTTTAGATTTTAGAGGATTCGACAATCTGATGAATTGTGTGAAGTAGTTTTGTGGAATGAGCACCAGGGTGTCCTTGTAGTTGTATTGGGTGTGGGTTTTTTAGTCCAAGGAGGTGGAAAGTGGGTTGAGTGATGGGATCTAGATGATTGAGAGGCGAGGGGGTTGGTGTAAGGGCGGGACTGAGGAATATGACCTTTAGGAGAGACTTTCCTTTCTATAGACAAATATCTCTGAAATGTTTTATATAAAGTTGGATTTTCAAATAGCTCTACTTCTCGACATAATTGAATTAATAAACCAGACACAAATTTTAATATGATTACCTCTTCCGGATATAGAACATGATGTAAGAGGAACATCTTGCAAAAGAAGTCTATTATCCTTGCACTCCTTGTGAAGGGAGTTGTCGAAGTTGGTGCCATTTGATCCATAAGGATTGCACATACCCAGGTGGATAGAAGCGATTTTTCAAAGCTTCAGAAAGTCGAGCCCAGGTTTTGATGGGTTACGAAGTAGAGCATTCAGGAGCATCCTCAATCTCTATCACAAATGTGGTATTCTATTGCTCTGTATTCCACCAAGTTTGTGCCAGTCCTTCTAATTGCAAGGCATCAATCTAGAGTTTTATTTCCTGGATAAGGCCTAGACATGTATTGAAATAGGTGGATAGGCTACGGATCCAAGAATCCACCATTTCACCATTCGTTTTCCAAACAAACTTGGGTATTTGGATTTGAGTGTCCAACCAGAATGGCTCTGGATTGTTTTGTTGTTGCATTCTAAGCATCTCATTGAGGACGAAGGCAAGATCTTGGACGGGATTTGATGTATTGGAATCTGAGTCGAATGCCAAAGGATCTTTGCGTGGAGGCATTGTGAGGCTAGTTGAAAAGAAAAGACGCCCCTAGGTTGCAATGTTGAACAAAGGACTATGTTTTGAGAACAGAGGACTCAAAACCCTGAGGCAACAGAGCTTGAATTGGTCTAGAGGGAGAGATCTGTATTTTTTTATATATGTGGATCTCCTCTCTATGGCAATGGAGATGTGGGAATCCTTGGGGCTTATGATATCTTTGGATCTACTTGCATAAAATGGAAACCCTAGAATGGGCAAACTCTCGATTATTTCATGAAAACCCCAAAAACAATTGGCTCAATCTTCAAGATCAAAAGCTTTTCTACGGATCTTGAGGCTCTGATACCAATTGATCTTCCCAAGAAGGTGATCTGTAGGAAAAGGTTACCACCCAAGCCATAACTCGGATTCTGACCAAAAACTCTCCTCAGGGGCACAAATCTAAACTAGGGCGCACCATTAGTTTGGGTGACCAAGCAAATGGGGATCCAAACTGGGGTGACTTGAGAGTGGCCAAGAGGCTTTGACGATCTCAGAGTGACCTTCGGTGATTAGTGGGAGAATCCCAGTGCATCCATGGAAGAGGGCACAGTCACTTCATTCCCACAAAGAAGAGAGCAACAAGCGCGCAAACCCTAGTTGGTGCGCCCTCCCTTCTGCCTCAAAAAACTCTAAGGAAATGATTTCCTCCCTCAAAGAGTGGCTAGCTAATGAGATAAGGTTTCTCTCTGAGGTGGAAGCATGGCAAACAGAGTCACCAGGAGGGAGCCATGAAGGAAGACACACTTGTTATTCTTCAGAAACCCTAAAAACGAAATTGCCATGAATGTAAAATGCAAACTCAGAAAAAGAAACAACCAAGACACATAGCTTCAGAAGAAAATGTAAGAATGCTTTATTTTAGTCCCAGTTCACCTTATATACCAAGGGAACCATTTATTTTGCATATATTTAATTCATCATCAAAAAGTGAAGAAGTGTAGCGCCTAGTTGTTGACTTGTGTGCCCTAGGTGGGGGTTCCCCTAATGGCCTCCTTGGCCTAGCCATTAAATCAAAATGGAACGATGTTCTGTTTATTTTGCAAAACTGCGTTACCTGGGAGGGAAGGTATGGATTAATATTTTATTATCATTTGTGTCTCGTCTTGCATTTTTTAAAAGGCCATGAGATTAATATGCCATTTTTCTTATTAAATAGCCTTAAAAAAATCGGAATTTACATTCAGAAAATATGTCGTAATGTAGACCGAAGTCTGTATCATTATGGACTGGTGAAACTGCTTATCGTGGCAAGGTTATGAGAATTAGATGACACGTGGAATGATTTCTTGCTAAGAAATCAATTCCTTGAGAAAGAAAAAGAAGTTGAGCATGAAGATAAAATCGAAGTTGAATATAGTGAAAATGGGGCAGAGGATGAAATACATATGGAAGATGGAGAGGCATAGGAGTTTGCCAGTTCAGAACTATTTGTGGCAGTACCAGACACTTAGAAGGTGTTGTCTCCAGCACCAATGATCAATACAAGAGCAATAGTTGTACAAAACAAGAAAAATAAATTAGAAGCTGAAGAAATGATTCGTAGAACAAGGAGTAAATCAGAGTTGAAAGTTGATAAGAGGAAAAACTCAACTCCCATGATTGATGTAGAGAAATACAACGAAGAGAAGACAACCCCATAAACACAAAAAGCAGTTATAAAATGCAAGACTCTATCTTCCACTACCAAATCTCTACAAAAAGTTATTCACTCTAACATAAATTTTGAGTCCCCAACACTAAAAATGGATAAATAGGCAAAAAAATCCAGAAATTACTTTTCAATCATAAAATGAAAAGGATAAAATTGAAGAGCTTCATAATACAATTTATGAGCGGGAGGTCTTAGAAAGATATATCAAAGAAGAAAATATACCCTTCAAGAAGATTGTGGCCAAACTGCAAAAAGAAGATAGAAGGTTTTGAAGATGAAAGGAAACTTTTGGTAAAAGAAGATGAAAAGTGGTATGGAAAAAAACAAGAGGAAAGACTCCATAACCAGAGTTCGAAAAATAAAATAAAGGAATTGAAATAGAAGAATCATGGGTCTTCATACGGACTTCAAGCATTGTTGGATGTATAAGAACGAATATAATCAGGATGGAAGTACATTTTTTTGCAATTTTGAAAAAGCAATACTGGATTTTGTTGTATGAGAACACACAACTCCAGTGTGGGGAAAATGTTGGGCTTTAGAAATTTACTCTTTTTGTCATTACTTTTTCATATTTCCTAGACATCTTCATATATTAAATTCTCATTTTTTCCATCATAAACATTTATTTATTCTAGAAATGATACTATAAAGAATTTTGACGTAAAGATCTAATCTTTGACATATTTTCTATTCTTAATGCAATTTTGTTTAATTAATTTTCATTTTTAAAGAAGATACATAATATTTTGACTCTATAGCTACTGAATTCCTGTAGGTTGCTAATAACTTTTTGCTAATAAATTTTCGTAGTAGATTTTTTAAATGCAAGATTTGGGCCTCTTCCAAATCGACTTTAAAGCTACCACGTATGCCAAATAGACACCTCCATCTTATGCACCTATTAAAACAACATGAGGATCCTCTCATCAAATTGAAAAATAAAAGTTCAAGTACTTTGGTCAAACTTGTCCATGTGGCAAAAGTACTCAGCATCAAACTTGGCCAGAACGAAAAAGAGCGAGATCATATGAAGAAATTCATGCATTGTCGTGAAATTCTTCAGGATATTTCTCATTGAATAATTTTAGGGATCTCAAAATATTTGTAAACTTGAGATCGTATATCTTGTTATGATTTGGCTTCCAAATAAATCAGGTATTCATTTGTATAAATTGAAGCATCAAAAGTTCCAGATATAGTAGATGATATGCTAAGAAATTGTAATCCTATTTTGAATATAATATAAGTATTGTTTTTGTTTTTCATATCATATTAGTTATATGAATTAAGTTTCTTATAGTTCACATTTGCATAAGGATTTTCTAGTGACAGACCAGGACACATAGTCAGTTCTTTACTATGTTTTTATTAATTTTTAAAATATTAATTTCATTAGAAATAATTAATAATAAATTAATATTGTATATATACAAATGAAATATAGACTATTTATATAGTGGACGAGGTAATAATTAAGTAGACAATAAATTATTATAGAAGAAGAGTTGCTATGTTTTCACGAATAATAAAATTTCATTTATTAATTATTTAAAACTACCAAAACAAATTAAAATTGTCATTATTTTAATATATTTTAAGAATTCAACATGTTATTCATGGAAATTGAATTTTATAAAGATAATAGTCATTCCTGTTAATTATTTGAACATGATTTTGGATTTTCATTTATATTATTCTTTACTTATATAAATCCCATAGCATTTATTCCTAATTAAAATTAAAAAAAAATTAAACAATCTTTAAATTCAATCCAAACTTACTCCATTTTTTTAAATTGTCATGTTCAAGAATTTAAATTGTGTCCTTCAATTTCATGTGAATAATAAAATGATAATTCAATAACAATACGGAACCATGGTTATAAAACTTAATATATAACCTTACAATTGCATTAGTTTTTACGGATAGATTGATAACTATTAAATTTATATACATAAAATATAAATATAATATATATATAATTATTTTTGAGAAATTTTATTTTATGAATATTTTTTTCCTTATACATATTTTTTTTATGATATGTAAAATGATTATTTGTTTACACATCTATCAAAAAGAAAGAAAACAGATGCTTCCATGTGTATGAAAACATTATAAATAGCTTCCATGTTCATGAAAACATTATAAATAAATAAAAACTAATAAACACTCCACACTGTATATTTTTTGTAAATTTATGACATATAGTTTTGTATAAATTAAAAAAACGAATAATCCCTATTACTTGGAAATTAGCCATTTTGAATAAAAATTCCAACTTGAGTAGGAATGTTTGCTATTCCCCCTTGGTCTCTAGGTAAACCTCTCTAGGTAAAACTCTCATGCTAAGGTAAAACCAAATCGAAACCATCACATAAAACCTCAATAAAATCCATGAGTTACTTGATATTAACGTTAACTAAAAAAAGTTACTTAATATTAACGTTAACTAAAAAGAGGTGGAGACAACCTTTTGATAGAATGGATAAATACTCATTCAAAAAGTAGGATGAAAAATACTATTATAGTAATTTATATAATGAAAGATCTTATAATGAGAGATCTTAAAGATAATATGATGAAATATAGTATTAAAGATAATATATCATCACATTTTATAAACAATTCATCCGAGCGAAGTTCTATTTTGTCAGAGTTATCAACGAGACAATCCTACTCCATATTTCCTAAGAAATATATTTCTTACAAGCGTCTATCAACAGGGAGTGTGTGATTGTCCTAGTAAATATAAATATGGCAATAAAAAAACAAACGCATTCCTTTCAATTTTATATCCTCATAAAGAAATAGCAAAAGCATTATTTTATATTTGAAGAATAGCCTACAGTGGATTGGTATATCTGGATATTCCTCGTGTGTGATATACTTTACAAGAAACCCAAGGAGTAACAAGAACAGGTATAAAGAGTAGGTATTTTCTTAGGTATGCCATTTTAAAAATGTCCTCAAAATATGTAGAAGAGAGGAAGTCAAAAAATGTAGAAGAGAGGAAATAGATGGGTTGTTTATTCGAGATTTAAAGAATAAGTTTTGAAAACCTATTCAAAGTTTTTGAGTTTTTAGTTTTCTTCATTTCTCTCACATTGTCTTGTCCCACTCGAGAGGATTGGATGAAGCTAGTACAACCGCTAGAAAGTGATATAGTATCGAGATATATTTTGAAATAATGGTGGGACATGCGTACTTTGAACATAAAATAGATTGGAGGAGAGTAGAGTGATATGAACAAATATTTAATTACCTACAATATCAATACAATGGACTCTATTATATGGAGTGTACAGGTTGTTATTAGATCTAACTTCTTCTAAAGATAACTCGAGAGGTTGAGAGAATATCTCTACCATACACCAAACTAGGATCTCACCAATCCAACTCTCTAACAACCTCTTAAGAATAGGATCACACTATTCACGTAGAGATTAGCTCTACCTCTCAATACATTAGGAAACATATTAGATAAGTAGGAATTAAATATTCCAACACTCTCCCTTAATGACTACTTATCTAAATATCTATGTGGTCATATCTTCGTATGCTTCCTCTTGTACCTGCATCTGATTATTGACATCCACATAAAAAGAAATCTATCTACCAGAATACATGGGTCATTAGCCACTGTAACCGCTAGTTCCCTAGGAATCCTTTTCATCTACTTGGTTCATTCAACCATTCTTCCTCATACCTCCCCTTGCATCACATCATCATCAACATGGGTTTTTTTCATCTTACCCATAACCATGTTGTGGGTTTTCTCGGATTACCCTCAACCATGCACCAGGTTTTCTTGGATAACCTGTAACCATGCTCTGGGTTTTCTCGGATTACCCTCAACCATGCACGAGGTTTTCTCGGATTACCCCCAACCATGTGCTCTCAAGTAGTTTTGACCACAAACCATTCTTTACATACTGGCTTTTAGATCACCACGACCTTTTCACATTAGGGGTTATACAAAAGCTCAGGTACATACTTAAGTATTCTCTAGGACCATTACATCAAAATATCATAGAATTGATTTCTATTACATGTGTGACTCACATTATAACTATGCACACTTTCAAACAAAAACAAAATTATCACAACTCAATATCACTTTTGTCAGTTAGATTGGAGATTGTGTGAGTCCGACGAAATGAGCATGTACACCTCATTTCACTTAGTTATAACACAATCGATGCAGAAATCAAGCATTGGGAAACAATGTGCTCCTGGACAACGCAGAACAGAGACTTAGATTGTACAAAGTATTTGTTGATGCAGCCCTAAATGACATACCACTTCCAATGGTTCCAGATCGTACAGCCAAACTTGATCCTGAACTTCTAAACCATTCTTCTTCATCTCTCCACTACTCCTGCCAACAGGGATCATGATGAGAAACCTCGTCTTCAAAACCTTCTGACCACGGACAAGTCCCTCGGTTTCATTGATGATGTTCTCTTCCTCTTTTCAAGGCAATTGTAGTGTACCTTTTTGCTAACCAAGGCTTTTAGTGCACTATGTAACAAGCTGTACACACTTGTGTTGGAATTACATAACACATACAGTCCAGTATATACTCCACATGCATTTAACAGTAATTAAACACGTTTAAGTATTAGAGTAAAAAAGAAACATATAATTTTACTGCTATGATTAAAAAATCCATAACCTTCCATAACAATTCATATACACATCGGAATCATGATAATATATATAGCACAATCATGTGAAAAATGTGATAAGAACATAATTAGATACTTATCTTGTAACAGTGGAGAAATCCACCAACCAAATGCAGGCCTTCCACGAACCTCCCAGCCGTAGACCGCACTGCTCCTCAACTCAACAGTGGGTCACCCCCAAGCTGGGACTGAGCTCCACCCCAGGGCAAGGAATCCTAGGCTAGGCTGAGGTTACAGGGAAAACAACACAGAATATATGGAAGGATTCTTCCCAAAGATGCCATCTTACACCCACTACTGCCAAACTCTTATTCCCCACATGCATGTTCCACCCAAGAGTATACGCCTTCACATGCACAGTCCATCGGTGATAACCTCCTTCTCTGGGCCTTGGAAACAGGCAGGATCAGGAAGTCTCAGACCCTGTAGTTGGTGTTGGGCACTCACTGGAAGAGACCACTTCCCAGCAAACTCTTTCACCTGGAAAGAGTTTCTCACAGGCCAACAAGCCTCACGCAGTCCAGAACTACGTGCCAAAACAAACACAGGGAAAAAAAACACAGGCTTCCCAAGAACCAGTTTAGTAGTCATAGGATGTTCTCACGGTCAAGATTTCAGAACAGGGTTCCATGCACAAGCTTGCTCAGCTTTTCTTGGGCAAACAGAGACTCTTTCCTGAAATTGACATGGACATTTTGTTCAGGGAATGCACACGCTGGTTTTCTCTCACAGACAAACTCCACGGCTCTGAACAAGGGTAAATTCACATTCTTCAGCACCCAACACAGGCTTCCTCTATGTAACAGACATACACGAGGTCTCATGTAGACTGGCTCCTACGACTCATGTTCAAGGCAGTCTGGTCGAATGGAGGAGGAGGAAACCTTCTCATGGCTCATCCCAGCCTTTTAGTGCATGCACCAGGGTTGACACTTGTCACCCATGGGACTGCATGCGTTCCACCAGCACGCATTCCTCCCACCACTTGAGAAATCACGTGTCCTTCCAAAAGGACTTAGGATAAAAACATATGATGCACATATCTTTTGAAATAATATTAAAATATTATTTCCAGGTTTAAGCCCCCCCCCTTTG